>JAADYK010000498.1:0-18868 GCA_023338225.1 Halophytophthora batemanensis
CCCGTCCATTGTGTTCCTGGACGAACCGTCCACAGGCATGGACCCCGTCTCGCGTCGCTTTATGTGGAACGTTATTGCCGCACTCTCCACGCAGCGCAAGGAGTCCACCATCATCCTCACTACCCACAGCATGGAAGAGTGTGAAGCTCTCTGCACCCGCGTGGGCATTATGGTAGGCGGTCGTTTGCGCTGTCTCGGTAGCGTGCAGCACCTCAAGCACCGCTTCGGCGATGGGCTCATGGTTGAGCTCAAACTTGAGGGCTCTCCCATGTACGACGTTGAAGCGCGCGTGGCAGCTGTGTTTGGAGCCACAGCTGACACGCCTCGGACATTCTCAGCCTCGGAACTGCGCGCCAAGTGCGAGTTGCTCGGTGACGCATCATGGGCCGACAAAGTAGTCATGTCCCACGCCACAGGTTACGCACTGGCGGCGGCGCTAGAACGCGACGGAGCTTTGAGTCATGGCAGACTGTGTGCGTGGTGGCTAGCCGAGGAGCGCTATCTGGCGCTCGACACCTTCTTGCGCGAGAACTTCGCCTCCGAGCCCAATTGCGGCGTGAAGTTGCTGGAGCGGCAGAATGACACGTGCCGCTACAAGTTGACAGGCACGGCGCCGCGACTAGCCACTGTGTTTAGCCGTATGGAAAGCGGGAAGCAGCAGCTCGGTGTGCGCGAGTACTCCGTCTCACAGACCACCCTTGAGCAAATCTTCAACGGCTTCGCGGCCCAGCAGAACGAAGAGAAGGGCGTGGCGCGCGGCATCGGTGGCTAAGCCTTTGTGTGTCTTGCCACACTACATACATGCATCCAAGCAATCCGTAGACAGCACAGCAAGTGTCCACGGAATGACAGCTACTTACATATTTCCTTTGAAACCTTGGTGCTGGTCGTTTATTGTCTTGGCTATAACATCATCCAGAACTCATGACAGAACCTGCCGGAGTGAGAACTAGCTCGTGCCATCTCTGATAGCAGCGATGGCTTGGCTCACGGGGTTGTCAAAGAGAACCCGAGCATACGCGCCCGATGTCCCCGCGTTGATGGATGGAGCGTGACACCTCATCTTGGGCAGAATTTGGTCGTTGACGATTGCACACTGCTTCCCTCTTAATGAAGCATGCCCAAAAGCCACCTGGCGCCCAATTTGACGCTTCATTCTGCCTTGATCTCATGACGAAGCTCATGAACTACCATCTGTCACCAGTTACAGTGCCACGATGGAGATTCAGCCAAGTTGGGCTAGTGTCTGCCATTTTCTTGGCACTCTATTGCCTCAGTTTCCTAGGCGTGTGGATTCAATGGCAACAACTGGAGGAAGAGAGCCTGGGACACCTGAAGCCGCCGCTCACCTCTCTTCGAGTCGCCAGTGGCCATCATCGGCAGGACTCCCCAGGCGCTAGGCGTGCTTATCCGAGGCGACCGTGGAAGAATCATGAGTTCCGGTGTCTGGGTTGGGTGGCAACCGACGATGACGGCGATGAGACGGGTGAACGTCGTGAGTGCTGGCAGCGTGTCGTCGCGGGAGATGATGGATACTGCGAGATAATGAACACGTCGTCAGGCGAGGTTTTCCGGGTCATGCACACCACCAGTCTGTCTCTCAAAGATGACGCTCGATTCACTTGCCAGCTCGCCAGAACGTTTACATCGTTCCGGTATCATGCAGTGGCATACCAGCACGACCCACCGATGGTGGTGCACCTACGCAGCGATCAGTGGAAGCAGGGCATCGTCATGACTGTGTATGACAATGTGCTGCCCAGTGCGTTTGCGAGCATTCGCTGGCTGAGAGACACGGGTTGCACGCTGCCCATCGAGCTCTGGTTCCGCCACGACGAATTGACACCAGAGAACCCCGTGTTGGTCACGCTGATCGAGTCCTTTGGTCCTATATATCCCCGGCAGATCTTCGACGAGCGCATCGAGGGCTTCTACGTGAAAGTTCATGCCCTCTACTACTCTCGATTCACGAGTGTGCTGCTGCTGGATGCCGACAACTTTGCCGTACGCGACCCCACGCCCTTGTTTTCCTCGACACCGATGTGGCGGTTTGGAGCTATCTTTTGGCCCGACTTTTGGCGACCTGGCAACTCCATCTTCAATCTACACGCGCAGAGCTTGCTGTGGGAGCTGCTCGACCTCAGCTACGTGGACATGGCGGAGCAGGAGAGTGGCCAAGTGCTGGTGAATCGTGCGATGAGCCAGCCGATGCTTGAACAGCTTATGTACTACGCGACTCACAAGCCCAACCTCATAACTAAGCTGAAACTTGTGTGGGGTGACAAAGACCTCTTCCGCCTGGCCTGGCTCCAGATGAAGCGGCCTTTTCACTACAACGACCGCCGCGTTCCCGGGACGCTCGGCATCGTGAACCACAAACGGCAACGGTACTGCGGGATGACGATGGTGCAGTACGATCTCGATGGCCGAGACTTTTGTTTCTGGCACCGCAACACGATCAAGCTGAACGGGCGTCCGGGTGGAGACCAGCATATTTGGGGAGTGCTGCAAGAGTTGCCCCCAGCCGTGCACGACGGGAACGAAGCAGCAGCTCTGCCCAAAGTCCAGTCTTTTAACGGCGAGAAGCTCTTCAATGAGCCATCGTGCTTCGGTGTAAAGCGCTATCAAATGGATTCGCGCGTGCAGATGACGGCAGTCAGTCGTCTTGACCGCAGCCTAGGCGCCTTAGAGGACACGCTCATTGAATATGCGAACGAAGCCTACCAGCTTCTCCATCCGGAGCTCCAGGAAACCAGAATCACTCCAGATACTCCCTTGCGCGATGGTTGACCACCTTGCGAATGCTTTCAGGCGACTCTAAATCGAAGAACGATTCTAGAGAAAGTGATGCAGCTTGCTTCAGTTGGGCCCCATACTTGAGAAAGTCTGCTGCAGCTTTCTCCCGTAGCTCGCAAAACTTGGACACATCGCTATTACATCGTGCGCCTTGAGCAGCTATGTGGTTGTAGACAAGAGACTTGATGTAGCTGATTTCCTTCAGACGCCCAAGATCCTGCAGAGACGACTGCATTTCCGCACTTGCGTTGAGCAGCTCGATAACCTTACTCGCCGCCGCGCTTGGCTCTGCTGCTCCCTCTTTGGGGTTATTGATGCTCGCGACCATGATTTTGGCCAGTACAAGCAGACATTCGCCACGCACTTGGACACTGCCGTGCTCCATCACCAAAGGCATCTGGTCGTTGAGAAGTGAGTGCGCGTCTTGCAGCTTCCCCATTGAAAGGTACATCTCGGCCATGATGACGTGCGCTTCTGCCAGCAGGAGATCGTAGTGGTGCGTTTTGCAGATACCCATTGCAATGAGAAGAGTATTCAGCGACGCAAACGGGGCGTGGGGTGCCGCTGCTCGAAATCGTGTCTGGGTGGTGGCGATTAGAACTCGAGCATGCAGGTACGCAAATCCAAGCTCACTGCACGTCGCAGGCAACTTCTCCAGTAGTGCCAAACTCCGAGGGTAATCACCGATAGCCGCCCAGAACCTTGCTTTCAATACTAGAGCCTCGAGATGAGCTGGGAAATCGTTCCCCGAAGGCGAGAGTGTGAGTAGAGCACTCAAATGGGACTTGGCGCGTGCGAACTCGCCTCGTTGAAGTGCCCACAAGAAGAGCAGATTGTGCAGTGTTCGTTGGAACGGAGCTTGGTCCAGCAGATGGCACCGCGCTGCAGCACACTTGGGATCAGTGGCGACGTCGACGAGAAAACGCAGTGCTCGCGGGTACGCCTGCTCTCCTGAGTGGACGTGTGGCAGCTCGGACATGGCCATGCGACTCACAGTCAGCGCGATTTCTCCCACACTCGCGGCATCCTCGTAGCACAGAAGGTGGATACGACTGAAAACTTGACCCAATGTGCGTTGACCGAAAAGACTCCAAGCCACAGCAGTCGAAATCGTCACTTTTCCGCTAAGCTGCCAAACTGTGTCAAGAATCGCTTCTGTGGACTTCATCCAAGCCATCCCACTGCCGTTGGTACCGGAGCGCTCCGATGGGTTGGCTCCTGACGCCATCATGCGGTGGTTGTTCATCTGAGACTGCACAGCGCTCATCCTCTGCGTGTTGTTGTTTAACGCACCAACGAACACCGGAGTCGACACCGACGCGATGGCTCGTGTCGTGTCCTGAAGACGTGACCAAACATGAAGCGGCCGAGGCGAAGGAGTCTGCGCAGTAAGCACATGCGGGAGAAGCTGCGATGTTACTCCCAGCGCCTCTGCTCCGCGAGTGCTGCTGCGCGTCAGCTCACACTCTGCCTCTGTCAGCGCCGCCAAAATCTCCAGGGATGGGATCATCAGCTCCTCCGCGCGCTCCAAGCAGCTGCCCACCAGAGCAAGAACGGCGTCTTTAGACTTACCGAGTTTCTGGTTGATGCGAATGAGCCAGGACAGCGCAAACGCCACGCAGATGTGGTCTCCATGGTGCTGTGCGACGCGAATGGCCTCCTGGATACTCTCCTGCGCCATTGCGTAGTGGGCAAACTGGATCTGCAAGCCAGCAAGATTCAGTGCTGCGTATTGAACACCCGTTCCACGAAAATGGAGTCCAGCGCCACCAGTTGACCCCGCAGTAGTAGAAGCACTGGCATCCCCACCGTTCGAGTTCAAACGCGGATCTTGTCGAGAAGGCAGCACGTCGTGGTACTGATGCAAGCTGTCCAGCGCTCCTTGGTAGTCACGGCCGTGCAGGAAGCTCAAGTATTTCACGAACAGAACGTTCGGGTTGGCTTCGTCCATGCCAACGTGTAGCAATCGCAGCGACTCCCCTGGCGCTGAGCTCCCAGTATTACCCGCTGTTCCTGAGCGAGCACCTCGTACGCTCCCACGACCTCGCTCCAAATCGCGCACTGTGTCGCTCAGAACAAAGCTCAGCTGGTCGTCCGACCACATTGCGGCGTCGCTGAGCTCATTCGGCGGCCCCACGGGATCTTCCGCGTCTTCCGTATTGACTCCCGGCGCAGGAATTGATGCGATGGGCGTCGAGACGTGGCTCGAAGCAGATAAATCCTTTGTGAATGATACTGCAGTGCCTGAACGAATGGGGGAGAGCAGAAGGTCGTCGCTGCTTTCCTTTCCTTCTTCCCAGACGTATTGCGAGGCGTGCGGCGAGCCCGGCAGCTCGAGATTGCTGTCGTCGATATGACCCTCTCTCGGTTGCTTTTCCGCCTGCTTGCTGAGACGCTGTTTGTCGGTTTGTGCTCGCACAGATTCTTCACGATATCGCCCGAGATACTGCGCGACGTCATCATAGAGCCGCGACAAGCCGTCAAAGAGCAAGCGATTCACGGCCAAGAGGAAGCTGCGTACGAACACGCCCAGCAGACTCGTGCGCACAAGCGTGGCGTTGGCTGAGTCCACATCCACCGTGTCTTCCTCCTCGTCATCTCCTTGTGCCTCTAGAGGTGCCACACATTCTGCGATACGATCTACAACGTTCCCCACCGCGTCCGGCGAGTCAATCTCACTCAGAACGTGCACCAGCACGGACGAGAGCTGCGCAAAGTCCGTCTCGCTTGGAATCGCACGCTCCAGCCGTCGCAAGAATGCCAAGAGCGTTGTAAAGCCTCCGCTGTGAGCGACAGACGGGTCTGTGGCAGGGTGCTGGATCTCGTCGCACAGGAAGAGTGCCAACGCATTCAGCGACGACTTGCTGACCGCGGCCGGGGGCGTCTCTGGGCCGCCGTCACGCAGCGAAGCCAGCGAGTCGTCTGCTGCCCCACGACCTGCATCCTCCTGATGCTGCCGCACATACTCGCTCACCAGGATGCACATGCTCAGCACGTAGCCGTTCGCCTTCCACTTGCGCATCTTGGCGCCTTGCTGCTCGTTTCCCTTGGTTGCCTTTGGCTTACTATCGAGTCCGCACGCTGGTGAGAAGCTCGCGATATCCACGTTGCGATTGGCTTAAAAACCTCCTATAGCGTGATACGATTGGCGGGAAGTCGCGAGAAAAGGTGCAAGCCGAGCCAAAGGAGCAGGCCGCTCTCCCATTTGGCTTCCGCACTGGAAGTGGCGCAGTGGCGACTCGACCGCACCGGAGCGCGCACGCACGCAGGCACGCCCCGGCGAGGCCGAAGACGGGGAGAGCCAAGCTGGCAGCGCGCGCGTCTGCGGCAAGCACGCAACCGACGCACACCACGGCAGGAGAGGGTGACACCGCGCGCACCGCCGGAGCCACGGACGGCCCCGCCGCAAGCTGCTCCCACCGTTCTGTCCACGCTGCGGACGATGCGTCTGAGGCCGTGAAGCATCTGCAGCAGTCGGAGAGAGAGCATTCGGTCGGGAGAAGTAGTAGGGGAAGCGGAAGGAGCAGGAACAGCGGCAGCGGCAGCAGCAGCAGCAACGGTATGCGGGCCAGCCACGGCAGCAAACATGCGTCTGCTGTTGGCGATGAGGGAGACGGGGGAGCAGCAGCGGCGACAGAAGACGACGGCGCGGCGTTTGCATCGCAGTTCAACCCGCTCGTGGCGCTGCAGTCGCTGATGGTGGCCGAGATGGCATCTACCAAGCAGCGTGTGAGAGCGGCGCAGCAGCTGGAGATCTACTTCCGCCAGCTAGCGCCCACCCCAGGGCTCTTCCTCTCATACGAACCTTACCTGCCCGTGGTCACAGAGATCATGATCACTCCCGCGAAGGGCACGCACGAGCTGCAAGGCAGCGTGCTCGCTATGTTGGAGGCTCTTTCGAGCCACAACCCCCTCGGGTACGATGCGCGATCCATTATATCCTCAGCTTTTGTTGTCTCGCTTTGATCTGACACCCTTCCACCTGCACAGGTTTAGTGACTGGATCGCAAGCCACACGCAACTCGGGAGCGAGCCGTGGTTTGTGCAGTGGAGCTACACTATTTTGCTGGAAGCGGAGAAGCGTGTGCCGCACACGAACGACAAAGAGTTCCAGCCCATGGTGGTCTGGGACGAAAGCTCCGTGGAGTTCCACGAGTTCGATGGCGCCTTTGCACGTATCATGCAAATGTGGCGCACACTGCTCGATCACACTGGCGAAGAGGCGCTAGTGGACCAGCTCGTCAAGTGCCTGCACTCGCTGTTGCTTCGGGAGCGGGGCGACGCTGCGCAGCAATGGCAAACATTACTGTTTCGGAAACTGCAGACGCACTTCGTGGACATCGCAGACGTGCTCATCGGATGGACTATGAACACAGGATCAGCCAGCCCGCTTCGGTACTTCCCCGTCAAACCCATCGTGAAAGGCAAAGTTGCGTGATGGGGATGTGGATTGGCGTGTATGTGGGAGAACTGACAAACTGAACGTTTCCCATGACCGTCTGTAGGGAAGACATTGTGTCGCTGCTGGACCTCATGGGCCAGTTGTGGGCCGATAACAGCGTCTTCAGCCTCCAGCTTCTCAATTCTTTCGCTGATGTACGTACCCAACATGTGCCGCCGATGCTTTTCCAGATGGCCTCGTGGCTTTTTCTACAGAGGCGCACAGAAAGCAAGAACCCTGACGTTTTACTTGTTCATGGCGAAGGAAATTGTGAATCTGTGTGAGTTGTGGGGAGAACACGAATTAGGCGACGATGATCGGCTCAGCACACTGCTCGTGTGTTTCATGATGGTGGCTCAATGCGTCCCGGATCTAGGTACCTCTGCTTCCTATGGAACATTCCCTAGATTATCTGTGTTGCTGACAAATTGTGACCCAATGCCCATCCAGCACTGCATTTGGACAACGGGCTGGACAGCCCCTTTGCTAGAGTATTGCAACGCGTTGTGCTGTCTCGCGAACCTGAATATTCGTGCGTGGTTCACTCAATCGCTTTCGCGTTTTCTTGCTGCTAGACTGCTGCTAAGATGCTATTTTCTGACAAGTGTATCGCTTTGATGCGCTCCAATAGGCTCTTCTGCGTTACGAAATGCGCAGAGTACATCGCGTCGCTTTCGGAGTCTGGATGCGGCAACTTTCATCGGTTTTCGGTGTTGGCAGTGCGGTTCTTGCTCTACAATGGCTCGGTGCTGGCTCAAAGGCATGACAGCGAGCTGGAGAAAATTGGTTTGATTGTGGAGAAGGCGCAACACCTGGCAACCGCCAACTTCTGGCATGCTGTTGATTCTCCAAACGCGCGGGTGGATGCTATCGGTGTGATGGAAGACGACATTCCTGTTCGCGTTGCGAAAAAGGGTCACCAGCCGAAGCGGATGAAGGTCTTGGAGTGCCTGTTCCTGTTGAAGTGCACGAACGGAGTGAAGCTAATGACCCGGCTGTGTCTACAGCTCGTCCAAGTCGGGGGCACCGGAGCTTTGAAGGTGTGTAGAGCTGCTATCGGCGTTCTTCCATTGTTTGCAGCAGTGTGATTCTAACCCTTTTTTTTTACATTTTAGGTACTTTGTTCAAGCACCCTTGGAAAGACGAACGGGCGAAGCACGGAAGCGGGAATCAGTTACTTCGTCTTCGCTGCAACGTGCTTCATTTTGGCATCTCGAAATCGTGGACTGCTACGGTTTACTCGCGAAGGAGACGTGGCGAATGCTACGGCGATAATGGAATCACTGGTGTCGAAGTTGGAGCAAACACGACACGATCACCGGCAGCGTAAATTGGCGCCTCGACAGATATCCCTCATACTGAAGATGGCATGCACGTTCCAAGCCGCCTGTGGCAGGGGAGACATCGGCACTGTTGTGAGCGGTGCTTCTCTTTTCGTGCTGGATACGTCGACCAGAATGCTGCCAAGTGACGAAGCCGTGATTCAAGATCCCCGGTTCGTAGTTGAGGTGCTCAAGGCGCTGGGCGCCATGCTGTCTCAGGCACACCTCGCGCCGGTCATTCCCCAACCAAGTCTCCAGACCATTCTCAAGCAAGCGAGCAAGTTGGCTCATAGTTCAAGCGTGAAAGTTCGTGAGGAGAGCGTGAAGGTTCTCAAGATCCTCAGTTCTCGTCACGGAGACCCTGCATTCGCCAGCGATGCTTTCCGGGTCAGTCTTGATCTTGTCTTGGACGTGAGCACAGGTATTCAAAGAGAAGTGGTGCTTGGAGTCCTAGGCAACGTCTCTACCAATGCGCTTCTCACGCGGGATCAGGAGGGGATTCCCCGCCATGTATCGCAGCAGCTACATTCCACGTTCGGCGCGGCCGACTTTGAGAGTATCATGCGGCTTCTTGGGCGCCACGGAAGCAAGGAAAGCGATTGGAAGCAAACATGCAGTATCCTCCGAGATCGCGTCCGGGGGAAGGGAGGCTTAAGCATGTGCACAAGCGACAGCAACTCCGATTTGCTTCTGAGTGTGGTTCGTCAAGCAGCTGCGTGGTGCGTGCAAAACAGACTGCGCACCCACTTCGGAGGGCCTTCTCAGACGTTTTCGAGTATCGAGCGCCTACTTATGGAATATTCCATTGGGGAACATGAGTCCAGTCCAGCAAGTTCGCCCGCTCAACTTCCGACGAATCGAGGGGAATCAAGAGAGCCTTGTCAAAGAGGTGAAAGAGCAGACCTGTCGTCAGCTCTCCCATCGACGCTACTATGTGGGCTCTCGAAGTGGATGATGCTCGAGTTTGCGAGCGCGTTGGAGGTATGCATTTTGCATGCCATCGATGGAGCGGATATTGAGCAGGACAACCCGGAGAGCGAAGCAAACAAGACGGCGCTGTTCTTCCGAACCAACAAGGCGGTGTGTGACGACTGGCTCAACCGGATACGGCCGCTCCTTCTGGAGATGTCGAGCATTGCGTCGTCGTTCGAGCTTTGCCGACATCACAGCCACGCCATGCTACTGACGTGCTCAAGCAAGCTGAATCGGATTCTGGCGTCTTCAGGGAAACGTGCGGTGATCGAAGTGTACAAGGATCTCAAGTTTGCAGAAAAGGAGGTGGATATTGCGCTGTACTCCTTGTGCCGTAGCTATTGCGACGCAAAAGACGTGGATTCGGTCGTTGGGTTCCACAAGTGGGGAGAGTTGATGTCTTCCAAGCTTTGCAGCTGGTACGGGGAGAACCGTGGCAGCATTTACATGGAAGAGGAGAACTGGAGGGTGCCTCTTTTCCGGTGGCTCGAGGCGGTGCGATACGAGGCGGCGATGCAGTACGAGGATGCAGCAGCTGAATATGAAGCCATTTTGCAGCCGGTTTTGGACGCAGCGCGGGATCCTTCGGCAGCTGGGGAAGTCTACGTTGCAAACTACTTTGAGGCACCAATGACGTTTCTTCGACTATCACCGTCGGTCTTGATGGGCTGCTTCAAGCAGTGCGCGAAGTGCTACGCTGCTGTGAGGAGCTGGACCAAGTTACGGGAGTTTGTCGCGGAATTTCTGGAGATTACGCAGTGTCTCGAAGATAGAGATCGACCTATCGAAGGCATGCAGCAGATCCTGCAGTGTCGCGATGTTTGGCGCGCTGAAATTGACCAGATTTGCAGCCTCGAGGCGCACGAATGCGAGGAGATTGATGGGCGCACAGCGGGTGGAGCTACTCCCGACGGTGAATTCACGAAGCGAGCAGCTCTGTCTCTTCATCACTGGGGCATTCTCGACGCGGCAGACCAGCAATATGCAGACAGCTTGGCATCTATCTCAAGTGATCGTTTCCGGATGGGTTTACTTCGAAATGCTCTGCTCCCGCTGGCACTCCAGCCTTCTCCGTGGAACGGCTGCGCAGGCGAAAGCGTTGGCAAGCGCGTTGAGGAATGCCTCTTGAAGATCTGCAGACTAGCGCTGGCCGAGCACTCAAGAACATCATTCACGACGACCCTCGTGCCTTCTTCCGTGAGTCTCGGGTTTTGTGGCACGAACCTGAATCCTGCCGTCCACGACGCATCCACTTGGAGTCACCATTTTTACCTGTCGAGAGGACCCGCGACGCCAACTTCCAGCGGATTACCGAACACGGAAAAGGCTGACCAAGACTGCTTGTATCTCACAACAGTTGCCAAATTGGCGCGAAAGCAGCACAACTTTAGGCTTGCGCGGCGACTATTGACAGATGCAGAGAAAGTTTGCGGGTCGACTAAGATATCCTCGTCATTTGTGAACTACGAAAAGGCGAGACTGCTGGATACGCTCGGAATGGAAGATGAAGGACGGCAGCTTCTCGAGGCGCAGTGCGAGACGAGCCTGATGGTGGTTGGACTTGAAGGGTCTAGAGAAGGTGGGGATGCGGTGCGACCTCTGCTTCGTCTGGCGTCCACCGTCGAGAAATCGGAGGGCGCGGAACTGCTATCGTCAACGACGACTGATCTACTGTCATGTCTCGCCTCAACTGAAGCAAACGCTATCGAACAGCCGCAGAGTGAACTGGCGCAGTTGGACTCTTCCTGCAGTGCCCAAAATGTGGCAGTCCGAAGCTGTCTTGAGGCTGCAACCCAGATGTCGCCGGGGTCGGCAAAAGCGTGGTTTCACTACAGCAATTGGTGCTATGCCCAGAGCAAGCAGGAAGTGGCACGCATTGTTGAGCAGAACGGATACATCCATCTGGAGCCTTCAGACGAATTGGAGATGACTACGCTACTCGATGAGTTGGAGATTGCTGAGCCCGACCGAGACCACGTCGTCCGCGCGTTCTGCCACTTTATGGAGAACGGGGAGCTTATTAGTCACAGAGCTGACAACTTCCGCCGCTTATGTATGAGCCAAGCGCCATCGAAGGCCGACCCTCGCGCCGTGGACCGCTTAGTGCAGCTGCAAACTGTGTGCCACTCGAGGGTGCTACAGTTCCATTCGCTTGCTGCTCGTGGCTACAGCAAGTACTTGGCGGTGCTGCTTGACGACGCGAATACGGCCGCTGCGAAGCAGAAGATTATCATGGTCACTCTCCGGTTGCTTGGGCTTCTAACGTCGTATGGGGCTGAGGAAGAGGTTTTGTCGGCACTGGAGGACACATTCACACACGGACCCGTAGTGCCTTGGTCCTACATCGCCCCTCAGCTGTTTGCGCGTGCGCATCATCCGGTGACGACGGTATCCTCCCTGATTTTCCTGATTCTGAAGCGTTTGGCACGGCATTCGCCTCACATTGTCGTGTACCCGGCCATCGTGGATTCCCTGGAAAGCCGAAGTACATGCCTGACACCGGAGAGAGAGCGAGGCACATCCAGCAATACGTTCGCTGGGGTTCTGCAGGAATTGCAGAACGTGTCTTTGGGCCAAGTGGACGGGGTGCGCTTGCTGGTTTCGGAGCTCCGTCGGATTTCAATCTTGTGGGATGAAGCATGGATCAGCACTCTCATGAAGCTGTCGTCAGATGTCGCTCGGAGGACCAGTACGTTGGAGAAAGAGGCCGCTCGCGTGGAGAAAAACGCATCTCTGTCTGTCTCAGAGAAGAACGAGTTGGCGCATCGGAAGTTTGTGGCAATCATGAAGCCTATCCTGCTTTCCATCGAGCGGCTTTGGAACGAGACGTGCGGGAATGCCAGCGAGCAGCAGGCGGTGTCACCACACGAGCGCTACTTCCTGAAAGAGTACGGTGAGGCAATTTGCGAAGCCATGGCCAAATTTCGCGAGTGCTGCAACCTGGAGACTGCAGTGGACGTTGTGCCAGGAGCCAAGAGATCGCAGACGCTATGGCACCCGTTTGCCGAGATCTTGAAGTCGCTGCTTGGGTCAGCAGGCCGTAGGGATCATTTGCCGTTGCGAGACATCTCTCCCGCAATGGCGTCCATCTCGAGTCAACTTGCGCTTACGAACATCCCGGGGGCGTTATCCGGGAAGAGTTCGGGACGAATGGAACCGATTACCATCCATCGCGTGCATTCCTCGGTGGCTGTGCTGCGAACGAAAACCAAACCTAAGTGCCTGGAATTCGTCGGGTCGGACGGGAAAACGTACAAGTATTTACTCAAAGCTCGAGAAGATCTACGACTGGATGAGCGTATTATGCAGTTTCTGAAGGTGGCAAACGAGTTCCTGAGCGCTGACAATGCCGCTGCGTGCCGAGACCTCTCTGCGCAGAACTACAGCGTCATCCCGTTGTCGAGGGACGCTGGACTCATCCAGATGGTGCCAAATGTGGTCCCGCTTTTCCAAGTGTTCACCTCTCGGAGTGAGTCTCCGCCAAACAACACTCGAGCTCCGCAGATGTCGCCTCCGTCCAAGACAAGTGGGTCAGCAGTCGCAGCTCCATCCCAGCAGCAGCATCAACCTCCTCCACCGACAGCCCAGTTTTACGCCAAGCTGAAGCAGCACGGGATAACGGATGTGTCACCGAACCAACGCGCGCAGTGGCCGGTGGCCGTGCTGAAGAAGGTGTATCAGGATCTCGTTGCCCAGCGTCCGCGTAACGTGCTGCAACAGGAGGTTATGCTTCGAAGCGACGATCTTCGAGAAAACTGGTCGAAGAATGCGCGGTTGAGCAGATCTCTCGCGGTTATGTCCGTGCTGGGCTACATTATTGGCCTCGGGGATCGCCACCTGGATAACATCCTACTCTGCACTAAGAGCGGGGATATCGTGCACATTGACCACAACGTGTGTTTCGATAAAGGACGCAAGTTGAAGGTGCCCGAAATTGTTCCATTCCGCCTGACGCCCATGCTGCAGGACGCACTTGGACTCACGGGGGTCGAGGGCAGGTTTCGGGTTGCATTCGAGACGACTCTGCGTGTTGTGCGTGCCGATAACGCTCGTGAAGCGCTGCTGACGCTGCTGGAAGCATTCGTATACAGCCCTCTCGTCGACTGGATCATCGAAGAGAGCCGCCGCGGACGCTCTGGGGATTTGAAGGCGCGGCTCGAAGTGAATGTGAACTTGTCGCTATTCCTCTCGCGCGCTGAGGAACGGCGTCAAGACACTATCACCTTCGGGCGCCAATACGAGGCGCTCGTGGACGGGATTGCTGGCATAGTTGAGGCATCGAGCACACCATTTGAGCACTTGCTACGTGAACGCAGTGCGCTGCTTGCGGTGCGGAACGAAGAGCAAGCGCTGTCCAAGGAGCTTTCGAAACTGGACGAGGAGCTCTCTGAGCGTCTACGCGTTCAACAGACAACTCGCGTGACTGCAGAAGCAGCTAAGGCATGCGCTGAAGAGGTTGGCGCGAAGCTGAAGATTTTCGGGAACGAGTGTCTTGGAAAACATCGGCAGATCGAGTCGTGGCGGCAGAAGAGCATCGGGTTCTCCAAGTCCCAAAAGAGCTGGGATGCTGTCGTGCAAGCAGTGCGGTCGGCTTCATTCCAAGCGGTCTATGGGGCCTTTTGCGACGTCGTGAAGCAATCGCCGCTCGCTACTCACTCGAAGCAACTCTTGGCTGCGTTGGAATCGAAATGCCAAGCAGCTGACATGGACGTGGATCGTTTACGCGCGAAAGCAGATGAGCTTGTGGCGAATTTGCGACCGTATCTGGCTGCCTATAGCCATCGCCGGGAGGGACTGGACGCATACCTATCTTCGGTGCTCGGGACAACTACGAATGACGTCTACTTCGCGTGGTGGAGTCGCTGTGCAAAGGGCTTGCGTGAATTGGGGAATGTAGATTCCGACGGTGCCAAGGAAGAGGCGTCAACGAAGTTGGACCCAAAGTTCCCCCTTGGCCCCCCTGTGCCTGAAAGCATTGCCGAATCGTCCTGGGTGGTGAGCCAAGTTGATCGCTTGCGTCGCGAAGGCCGACTCTCTGCAGACGACGAATGCACGATCAATGTCTCGGAGAAGGAACAAGCAAAACTGAAGCTGTTCTCGGAGGCGGACCAGCAGATCCAGCGTCTTGGGGACACTCTTTCAACGTTGAAGCTCTCCAACGCTCAAGGCCAGCGGCTCATGAAACTTGCAGGCGCCTGTTGGATTGTCGCTGCATTGGACAAGCTGGACAAGACTGATATTTCGTCCGAAGATTTTGCAGAAGATAATACGCCCACGACCCTCCTAATGTGCCACCCTGTGTTCCAGACCGTCGTGGCGGTGTCGAAAGCGAGCAGTACGCTGCTGGAGCTGGTGTCGACACACAAGGGCTCCATGAAGAGACTTCGAGCTGCTGACTTGCTGGAAGATGGACCCGACCGCCAGCAGGATCTCAAGGAAGATGCTGCGGACGCAGGGGGTAACCTTGCCCATTTTGTCGGGATACTGCATGAGGTGGAGATGTTCGCCGTTGCAGTTCAGGAGGAATTGTTCTTTGATCTTCACGGGATCCGAGCGAGAAAGAGTGATCATGAAGAAGCTCTGAGGCTTCTCGAGGCGAAGGCTGCTACTGCTGAGGGCGCGGAAGAAGTGATGAAGCTGGTATCAGGGCGTTCTGGCACCATATCATGCAGTGTGGACGCAGCGCCCCAAGATCCGCTTGCACGATGCCCTGCTATCCACACAGTGGTTTCAGCAGCGGTTTCGGTTGTTGACAAGCTCGCAGCCTGTGTGGAGGCACTACAGCAGACGGAAGTGCTGGGTGAGGCTGAGGCCACACGCACGAAGAACTCATCCACCCTAAGCTGGCTTCGTCTGGCGCTGGACATCGTGAGTCTGTTCATAGAGGAAGATGCTGACGAAAAAGAGAGCTCAGCGAAAAAGCAGGCGGCTACGCTGTGGGCATCTCACGTGGACGACTTCCTGTCAAGTTGCCTGGTGAAGCTATTGCGAAGTCTGCTCTCGAGCGTCATCTCGTCTGAGTGGAAATTTGCCTTCAGTGGATCTACGAATGCATCGGATGCCGCTGCAGCTGGAGACGGGAGTGTCACGGAACTAAAGTCGCTGAGTGAACGGTGGAGTGATTTTTTCTCCAGTGAAATCCCAGATATCCTGCCGTCGACAGTAGTGGGTCTGCCAATCGGAACGTCCGAGGTCCATGCGCGCGACTTGAGCACGCAGCTTATCACATTGACGGAGCTCTGCGAGTTGTGGTGGAGCCAGAAGTGGCGGCTGACACAGTCTCAGTTACGTTGCAAAAGGATCGCTTCGCTGCAGCTGCATCACGAGCAGTGCCTTCAGTACGCAGCGTGGGTATCAACGGAGCCTCAGCACGCGGTGGAATCTTCAGCGCCAGCACCTCAACTCACCCGTGTCCAGCTTCTGGGCTTTTTGTCGTCCCAAGTTCCGTCTCTAAACGCATTGCTCGCGGACCAGGTGACAATAGAGACCTCCGTGCTGGAAGTGGCGCAGCAGATGGAGTACATTGCGTCCGAGTTGAGCGCGAGCCACGTGGGCCAGCATACGCCAGACGGAAGCTTACACGACCTTGTCCAAGCGTGCTACTCGAAGATGGCCACGCTTTTCGAGTACGGCCGAAGCCTGGCAGACCTCGTGCAGGGTATTAGCGTGATCGAAACGTCGACCGGAGAACCGTTCCCGGAGGCCGGTAACGTGGAGTTGGAAGTGGACGTCGTTGGCAAACAACTCCTCCAAACTGCTGCGGAAGCAAGACACGACCTGCAAGCGTCGAAAAAGGCGATGCTCGAGCACGATGTTGCTGTTCGAGTGATTCAGGACGAGATGGAGCACAAGAAGGCACAGCATGATGCACTAAGTCAGGCATATCGTGCTCAAGAGCAGGATCTCCGTGGCTTCTGCTCGGAGAACAAGGCCGAGATCTTTAGAGTCTCTCGTGAGGTGTATGAGCAAGCGACACGCATGCTGTTCCTATTCAAGGCATTTGACAAATTCAAGACTTCATCGAAACCAAAGGCGACGCCTGCCGGAAGTTCAGCGACCAGCAGCAGCGCCCAAGAGCAGCAGCAGCAGCAGCAACAGGAACAGCAGAGCAAGAGTGGCTCGTCGTCTGCCTCCGATCGCTTCACTCCAGTTGTGGCTGCTGGGTACTCGTTCATGGAGAACGAAAGGTTGGTGAAGATTCTTTTGCGCAGCATCCGGTCTGTGAAGCATCTGAGCGTGCTAGAGAGCATTCTGGAGAAGCACGATCAACTTTGCAGCAGACTTCGCGAAACCGTCGCCGGGATCGACCAAGGGCTACGCACTTTTGTCGAGCGTGTCGATCCATTGCTGAGAGACAGCAACTCCAGCCAGAAAGTCGTTGACGACAGCTCGAGTCTGCCATCGCCGTTTTTGGCGCTTGCCCAGGGAACCGCAAGCAAGACAGCTTCCGTAAACGCGAGTGCCTCATCGATATCCTCGCACTCCCCAACCGACTCGTTCTCCAGCAGTGGAATGGACCATGCTCCCTCCGAGCGGGGTTCGCCAATCCACGTGTTGTTCTGCGCCCTGCTGGACTTGATGGAGTCGCTTCGCCTCGTCCGAATAGAAGACGCCGGTGCCGAGGAAGGACGCGAAGTAGTAGTCGCAGGAGGAACCCCAGTGCTTGCGCCTCTCCTCGAAACGGGTCGTGAGCTTGTGCGTGGGTGCGTGAAACTCTTCTTTGAGGCGACGGAGATGGCGGATCGGCTCTCCAGCACCGAAGAGCAAACCTGTCGAGCCGAAGACGCGGCTGCTGCGTTGCCAGACAGCGTGGATGATGTCGTTGAAGACACACGAGGATCATCGGACAATGCTGCTCCGCATGGCCCTCTAGCCTCGGGCAGCAGTGGTACAGCCCTGGCTGTTAGCAGTAGCTCTGGCAGTTCCGGCGACATTAGCACTGCCACCTCTGCTGCCACCCCCGTGGAGGAAAAGAACCAGTACGGCGTGCAAGTGCTCAGACGCATCGAAGAGAAGCTTTCCGGGACCGTGACGGAACTGGCGAAGGGCCCACCAGTGCTGACAGTGGAACAACAGGCATCTTGGCTCATCGACGAGGCTACGAAACCCGACAACCTTTGCGTCATGTACGAGGGCTGGACGCCGTGGATCTGAGAGGCCGGCCGATAGGTCCACCCATCCAATTGGCCTCGACTGGTCCCTCGGCCGGTGAGTGCCACCAGCTGCGCGACCATAGGAGAACGGCGAAGTGATCAGAGTTTGAACACTACTGGAAACCTCAGTTGTCTGCGCTGACGTCGAAGCGGTGGCGGCACCTGCTTTCCTTCCAATTAGAGGAGTCCTGAAGAGAATCAAGACAAAGACAGAATCGAGTCGTCCGGTGAGCAGAAGCGACGAAGGAACACATACGGCAAGTTAACGACGCACCGCATTGTGTGGACGGTGCGGTCGCTACTGAGAGGCGGTCAGCGTTCCTGAATGAACCAACGTCGCTGTCATGAGCCGAAGGAACTCATGTGCAGAGCCCCAATAACTGCCAAAGCGAAGCGAAAAAAGGAGAAAGAGGAGACAAATGTCTTTGAGTCAGGGGGAACTGCTGCCGGAATGTGCTTTTCCCTTTGCTAACTGATGCCACATCCGAGTTCTTGTTGCCTTCAGACGAGATCAAGACTTCTACGAGGCAGTACCGCGCAGGTGTTCCCAATCTACCACTGAGTTCCCACGAGTTGCCATCGTTTTGTTGCAACTCGCCCTCGATTACTCACCCACATCAAGGCCAGAATTGGCCAATCACAGGTAAGATGGGATCTAGCCTATTAGCTACTCGTGATACCAAAGAAGCCCCGAGTTGCCGCGTTGCCTTCATTGCAGCACTTAGCGATGCAGCTGAGCTTCTCCAGTTTTCTCGCAGATAGCTTCTTGCACAGTCGCTATGCCATTCACTCCCAGTTCTACGAGCTACTACCGAGTTATTCCTGTGTCCACACCGAAGCACCTCCTTGCTCCACTTCTTCGTTCATTTCCCAAGCTCTTCTCTACATGGGGGATCGACCAGTGTGGTGGGAGCGGTCGGTCCACCAGCGCGCAAGGGAGACATGGATCCCGACGGCGTAAGACCACAAGTGCTCCGCTCTCTCCAGGCGAATCAAGGACAAGTCGTGGTTCCAGCTAAACAACGTGATCGAGAAGATTTCTACGCCTGATAGATTGCCCCGGTCTTCTCCCGACGTCGTAATGCTGGATGGAGAGACCCCGAATAGTCTCATCAAAATCCGGATCTACCCGACCAAGCTCCAGAAGCCACTGCTCAACAAGATGTTCGGAACACACCGTGCGA
>JAADYK010000499.1:0-18830 GCA_023338225.1 Halophytophthora batemanensis
GACGCTCTTGATGTCGTTGGGGAAGAGCCGCGTCTCGCCGTCCTCCATGTAGTTCTCCAGCCACGCCTGCACCTGCGAGTCGATGGCCGCGCCGCTGCCGCTGCCGCTGTCGCTGCTGCTCGCCGCGTTGGTCACCGCGAGCGCCACATACGCGCACGCAGCCGCAGTCGCCCACTCGGGGCTTGCGACGCGCACCATCTCGCTTCTCGCGTCCGCCTCGCCTCGCCTCCGACTTTGCCTCTGGCCTGCGTCTACGGGAATGCCGTGCCGGCGGCGCTGGCCCGCGGCCAGCCGGCGAGGCGACACACCAAGGGGAGAGAGCAGCTTCGGCTTGCATTCTCGACGCTCCCACCCCGTCCCCTGCTATGCGGCTGTCGAGCCAACTTCCTCGGTGGGTGGGGAGGGATGACCCGTGTCGGCTGGCCGTGCAGGGGTAGCGCGCTCGCACTCCACGCGGGCGGCGTGGGCGGGGCGACGTGCGGCCCACGAAATCGGTTCAGAAGCTGGCGCAGGAGATCCAGGCCCGGGCTGGCCTTCTGGCGCGGGGAAGGGCCCCGAGCGCCTGATTCGACCCGGAGCAAGTCAACGCTCTGGGTCTCGCAGACAGCGGAGACGCGAGAGCCGCCGCATTAGTCCCGTCCCAATGGCTCGTGCGTGCCTCAGCGCGCTGCCTGCTTTCGGGCACGAATCACGGAGACCGGCCGCTCGACTGGAGGAAGCGCGGTGACCCCTGGAGTGCGAGCCGCGCCGTGTGCTCTCGGAGGCCGGCTCGGCGAGCAACGGGTTGACTCACTCGGGCGTAATGGAGGCGTGGCGCCTCGAGCAGCGTGGAGCCAGCAAGGTCTCCAGCGCCAGCTTCTCGCGGGTCGTAACAAGGCGCGGACAACCGGTTGCGTCGCGCGCTTTTCCTTGAATTGGGCCGCAACTCGTGCACCTGTGGGGCGCGACGAGTCTGTGTTTTGCTAACGTCTTTCGAATAAACGACTTCCGCCTGCCATCCAATCAGATCGCGCACTTGACAGAACAATGGGGCGGTGGGATTAGATCACGGTGCTGAGAAAGCTGATTGGCCGATCGGCCGTTACCAACGAGAGCTTGTCACTTCTTTTGTTGACATTCAGCACCGACATCCACGCCAGGATCGCCCAATCAACCGGTTTGGGATGCAACACGCTCCATGCTGTCACGGATCCCGGGCGCTCAAGACTGCTACACGGCGAAGGCATGCCCGTGCTGCGGGGGAACCAGCCGCAGCAACACCAGCGAGAACGTCTTCTCGCGCTCGCACTGCAGCCTGACGATCGACCGCCACGTGGACGCCGCGCGCAACATCTGCCTGGAGAACGAGCCCCTGCTCACTCGGGCTCCTGGAGTCCGGGTGGCCGGAGACTCCTACTCCGCGGTTGTTCGTCGCGCGTGAGCTTGCTTTCGCATCGCCCCGAGGCAACACGATATGTCTTGTAGGCCCAGGACGATGCTTGGGTTATCTCATGGTAGCTTAGGAATATATCGAGGCGACCCTCGCTTCAGTCTTCAACCAGGTCCAGGACGAGTTCCTCCAGCTCACTCGCGAGTTCCATGGCGCTCGGGCGAGCCTCAGGGCTCTGCTGCAGACAGCGCTGCGCCAATGCCAGCACCGCTGGCGGGCAGCTCGCTGAGAAGGCTGGACGCTTCTCGCCAAGCGCCACCTGCTGCAGGAGCTCGCCCTCCTGCACCTTGCTCTGCGGAGGGTGCTGTGCGTTCCAGTACGGGTAGTCGTTCGTGTCAATCTCAGAGAGCACCACACCGAAGGAGTAGATGTCCGCCTTCTCGTCGTAGTCACGGCCTAGCAGCACCTCTGGCGCAATCCAGAAGGACGTGCCCATACACGCAGTCATGTGCGTCTCCTCCCAGTATCGCTCGCGAGCGATGCCAAAATCGCTCAGCTTGGCCTCCATGTCCGCGTTGACCAGTACGTTCTTGGACTTGAGGTCACGGTGGATCACCTTGGGACTCAGTGAGTGCAGATACACGAGCGCCTCAGCGATATGCAGTGCAATCACGCTTTTGTGGTCACTCCATGACAGATGGTAGCTGTGTCGCTTGCAGTTGTGTAGGACGGTGATCAAGTCGCCGCGTTCCATGAGCTCTGTGACCGCCGACAAGTCTATCATCGCCTCCCAGGCCACGCCGATGAACTGAACGATGCGATTGTGGCTCAATGTGGCCATGAGCGTTATCTCACGGATGAATTGCGCAATTTGGGAGGCCTCGGACTCGGCATTTCCGTTGATCTTCTTCACGGCCACTTTCCGACCCCGGTAACTGCCGGCGAACACCAGACCGAAACCACCGCGACTGATACACCGTTCGATCTTCACTTCTGCCAAGTCCAACCGGTTTGTGACCATGATCGGGTCGCTCAGGAGCTGCACGCGCATGGTTTGGTGCGCGTCGAAGGCGATATTGTGGTCCGTGAAGATCGAGTACAAGTGCCGGCCCGTCGAGAAGGAACTGAGGCCGGACTCGTGCTCCGACTTGCGATCTTTCCTTGACGCCAGTCGATGCCACGCCAGCACGATAGCTAGCATCGCCACGACTATGCATACTGCCGTCAGCACATGCAACAGAGTGGCTGAACTGTCACCGGGAATGCCCTCGTCCCCTGCCAAGCCATCGTGGGTGATCGAAACCAACTGAGGTTAGCGTTGTTCTTTTCACCACCGATGGTTGAGCATGACGATGCGAGACCAACCTGGGGTGACGCAAAACTTGGAGTCGTGCGCGGTTTGCCACCTCCCACCGATGCACTCGGCCAAATCGTCGGGTAAATCCGATGCAAAGGCCGTCAAGTTCATGATCTTCTCGAGCACTGTCTTGTTCACAGTGAAATCCATGATCTCATTGCCTTGTATATAGCTGTGGAGACACCAGTACACACAGCATGGCAGAACGAACGTCAGCTACGAAGTCTCGTGGTTGCATGCATACGATGCTAGGGAGTCGCACAATTTCTGCAGTGTGGCTACGTCGAATGCTGTAGTTGGGAACGTCGAGAGCTTGTTGTACGACAGGTTGCTACAGTTCCAAATCGCACGCAACAGTCAGACACGACACGACTTCGCCAACAGCATCCATCCCAATCGTAGCTCGACAAGCAAACAACTTACTATTCCTCCAGCCCGCACAACGATATGGAGCACTGCCGGCTGGCTAAATTGGGGAGTGGTGTCCCTGCATACACTGAGGCCATGTTATTGACGGAGAAATCGCTGTAATCAACACCACAGACACCGAAGAACCATGTCAGCAAGTAATCTATCGCCACACATGCATCCAAACAGAAGCATTTAACGCAAATTGGTCAGATAATGCTCACAGATACGTCAGGCTGTTCAGGCCTTTGGTGAACTCGAAGCCGAACTGGGTGATGTTACAGTCTCGCATCGTTCTGCATATCTCCCAAACAACACGAATACGTAGGGAAGGCGCGTCAGCCACTCCTGTGAAAGAGAGAGAGAGCACACCGGCCTTTTGCACGGAGCTGGTAACACTCACAAGCTAGTCGTTGTCGACGGCATGAAGCTGGAGATACTCTTGACTCCCGAGTACATGTCGATCTTCTTCAGCTCGCTGGCAGAACAGACAAAACATCCGGCGGCGTCAGGGGTGAACTACATCTCAAGGCAGCTCATTGTCTGCTGAAAGATCGCTCGCACGCACACTGTCGTTAAGCCAGACGTGTTTCCTAGGGTATTTGCAATAGGGAGTTCGTTGCCGGCTCCGTTGCGGTATTCTCCGACGAATGTGAGTGAGACTGGAGCGTCGCCAACGCCATAAATGCTCCTGCGGTGAGTCAAGCGAAAGCGGTACCAATACAAGCACAGTGAGTACATCAAACGCTGCAGAGAGAACGCAGACAGCAGCTTCTTCCGAGCAGCAGCAGACAGTCCTACAGTTTCTGCAGCGTGGCTGGCACATAAAGCGTCTGGATGGCGTCGATTTCTAGAACCTCGTCCGCTGTCTGCGTCAATGGATATGCCTCTTCTTCTCCCGATTTCGAACGCACGAGGAACGCCCACGCGCTCACGTTGTCGTACCCGCTCAGACACGTGCATGACGCGTTCACGGCAGTGAACAACTCCGGACACGCGCCATTCGGTGCAGCAGCGGATGAACGCGTTACCAGTGACGGCAGGCCCCCGCAAACCTGGTTGCTGACCCCGAGGGCCTCCAGCACGCTGTTTGGGCCGCCTATGAGCTGGGTTTCACCATCCAGGAAGTTGTCCACGAACCAGTCCTGTACGTCTTTGGCCAGATCTTCCGACACGGAGCCTGGGGATGACAACGACGAGCTCGGAGACATCAATGCGCGCTGCTTCTGTTAATAAATAGTGACGCGAGAGCGGGTCGACGCCGGCGCTTCGGTGTGACGTCTTCTCGCCCTCCAGATGGAGCCAGGAAGACTCGACGGCCGTGCCAGTCGTCTCGAAGACAGGGCGACGAAAGTGATAATGTGGGGACCAGCCGCGCGTCGACCACGTCCAGCTCCGCACAGTATGGGGCCAGGACGTGTCCCGGGGCTCAGATGCGGAGGAATGCGTGTTGCATACTGGAGCCGCACCACTTTGTCCCATCGCTGGACACTCGCAAACACCAGAAGGGGGGCTGCCTGACCGGGCCAACCTAGCCTCCGACGCTCTATGAGGGCTGTAGTCCCCTGGAGCAGGTGGAAGACGTACTGGACTCTGCATCAGATCGCTGGCCACACAGCTGCTTAGCCCCGCGTTTAAGAGACCGATTGAAGCCTTGCCGGCGGGGTTGACCTGGCCGTTCAGGGGCGATCCCAAAGGTCAGCTGAGAAGTGAGCCTAGGAATGCTCTGCTTACTGGAGCAGCATTATGGCTAAGATCTCATCTTGAATGAACTGGAGGAATGAGGTCGCACAAACTCGGTCTGTGAGCAGGTGTGGTTCGCGATAACCTGAAGTAGCACTGAGGTGCTGCCCAAAGAGCCTCGACGCACGCACTTGAGGTCCTCGAAACGTGTGCTCAAGCGCTGGCTAGAGAGCACGCGTCGAACAGTGCTCTCGAGTTGAGCGGCAGAGTATAGTACTTGTTTTTGTGCATGCGTGAGTACCGTTCAACATGCCCAATGTGATTTCAACTGCGCTTCGAGTCGACGACCAGCTCTGGGTAGTGCTGTTCGCGGGCTGCACTTCTAGAAGGCGGGCTCGCTACTTGGTTGCATGCCACGCGCAAGGAACGCGTGGGTGCAGGACCAAGTTGGAGGCCACTGTCTGAGCGTCGAGCGGCATGATGTCACAGACGCGCTGTTGCATACATAAAGCTTCACATACCAACCCACGTGTGCGAACAAAGAAGAAAGGCGTCGCTCGCCGAAGAAATGAGGCGTGCGTAATGACCTCGCGAGCAAATGAGCGGAGAAACGCCTTTCGCCTGGGTCGAAGGCTCCACCCCACGAACAATCACCTGTGAGTCGTATGCAGCGACAACACGTACTGACCGGCTTGCCGTCTGTCTTCATGCCATCGCGTTCAACATACCCGTATGCAGTCATTGGATCGAGCACTTCAAACAGCTGAACCTCCAAGTCGATATCAAAAAGGTGTATCCACTCAATACATAGTTGACTTCCTACGAACTACCACTCCAATGCTGCCTTTCGCTGCGTGTACTAGACCAAATCGAGCGCTCTTAGAGCTCCTTGACATCCTCGTAAGGTGCGCCCCACTTGCCGCCGCCGCTGCGACGGTCAGGAGAACCCTTCTTCTCTTCCTCACCACTGGAATAGCTTCCACGCTGCATCCCGGCTAACCGCTGAGCATGGCTTGAGCGTAGGCTCGCGGGTGATGTCGGGCCCCCGAACTGGTGGCTAGGAAGTCCAGCGTGGCTGTGGCTCGAGGCTAGACTGTCCGTGCTGGTGCCTGCGCCAACGCTCCGTGCACTCCCACTGCCCCCCTCGGAGCTGCCAGTGGCCAAGCTGGCTGCGAAGCCGCCAGTGAGGATGCTCGTCGAGCTGTTCTGTTCCACTCGGCGCGTGGTCGTGGTCGTGGAGCTCTTCTTGCCCTTGGGAGGCAGCTTGGTGCGCACCACGCGGTGCGTGGTCACTTGGTGAGACTCACCCGAAGGGGACACGACCACCTCGTAGCTCTGCGCAGGCGCCAGCACCTCCGCGGCACCCGGGTGAGCGCTGGAGGTCACCTTGGTAGTGGTGGTGGTCGTCGTCTTGGTCGTGCGCTTGCCGGCAGCGTAGGCTGCAGCGGCTGACGAAGCCATGACCGGTGGGGTAGGCTGCTGCATGGGAGCGCCCGGGTTGCGCAGGTTCACGATGGTGTTGGCCGGTGCCGTGCGTGAGGGCGAGCTGCTGTTGGTGCTACGCGTGTTGAGGTCGAAGGAGTTGCCTGTACGCAGCATAGAGTAGGCCGAGGCGCTGGAGCTGCGGTCCTGCGCCAACTGCTGCAGGTACTGGACGATCTCGGCGGCCGTTGGACGCTCCTCGGGCTCGGCGCTCAGGCAGCGCGCGGCCAGCTCGAGGATGGGAGGCGGACAGTCGTCTGAGAAGGCCGGACGTTTGGCACCGCGAGCTACGAGTCGTAGGATTTCGTTCTCCTGCACCTTGCCCTGCGGAGGGTGCTGCGCGTTCCAGTACGGGTAGTCGTCCGTGTCAATCTCAGAGAGCACCACACCGAAGGAGTAGATGTCCGCCTTCTCGTCGTAGTCACGGCCTAGCAGCACCTCTGGCGCAATCCAGAAGGACGTGCCAATGCCCACAGTCATGTGCTCGCTGCCGTCGTAGAAGCTGCGCTCGCGCGCAATACCGAAGTCGCTGAGCTTGGCCTCCATGTCGGCGTTCAGAAGCACGTTCTTGGCCTTCAGGTCGCGGTGGATCACCGTCGGGCTGAGTGCGTGCAGGTATGTGAGGGCCTCGGCAATGTGCAGCGCGATAACCGTCTTGTGCGCTTCCCAGGTGAGACGGTAGCCGCGGCGCTTGAAGCGACGCGTGACATCGCGCAAGTCGCCGCGCTCCATTAGTTCCGTGACTGCTGAGAGCTCGGCGGGGGTTGTCCAGGCCGCACCGATGAATTCCACGATGCGCGGGTGGTTTAGTCCCGAAATGAGCGAGATCTCGCGCACGAACTGCTCCACCTGCTCACGCTCCACGACGCGTTCGTTGCGAATCTTCTTGACAGCCACCTGTCGTCCACGGTAGCTGCCCACAAAGACCAGGCCGAAGCCACCACGGCTAATGCAGCGCCCCAGAGTCACTTCGTTGTAGTCCAAGCGGCAAGCGGTCAGCGTCGCGTTCTTCTCCATCACCTCGGCGAGCTCAGCCTCTTCCGCATCCAATTCGGCTTGGCGGTCACCAACGCCGTAGCCAGCATACACACCGGCGGGCATTGCCCCCGCAGCAGCACCAGCCCCCGCAGCAGCGCCAGCTCCCGCAGCAGCGCCAGCGCCAGAGCCAGCGCCAGCGCCAGCAGGTCCAACACCAGCAGCAACCGCGGCGGCGTTGCGGTCCAGCGCCGCCGCGTCACCGAATGCCGCGTTGGCGTTGTACTTAGGTGTCGTGGGCTCCAGCACCTCCGGAGAGCTCACCGGGCTGTCATCACGGTTGCGGCGCTTGCGGCAGCGCTGGCAGCACAGCAGCAGTAGCACGAGGAACACGAGGATAGCACCAGCGATGAGGAACCAGAGCAGCAGTCCAATGCCGCCTCCATCCTCGCTGTCATCGGAACCGGACGAGCCGGAGGGTGGCACCGCCCCGAGCACACAAAACTTGGTGCCGTGCGCTTCCTCCCAAGTGCCTTCCTCGCAGGTGGCCGTCTCGGTCGGCTGGTCCGCCACAAAAGTTGTCAGTCCAACCACCAACGCGAACTCGTCCTCGGTCACGTTAAAGTCCGAGATGGAGTTGTTCTGGATGTAGAGCGCCTCGAGTCCGGTCGTGTTGAGCGACTCGGACGGGAACATCACGAGCTCGTTGCTCGAGAGATCCAGCGAGCGGAGAGCAGCGCCGCCCACATAAGTCTCACTCAGGCTGTTGTACGACAGGTCCAGGTACTCGACGTTGGCCCAGCCACTGACGAACTTGCTGTCAAGCTCCGAGATGTTGCAGTTCTGCAGTGTGAGGTTAGTCACCGAAGTCGGCACAAAGCCCGTGTTCTCCACGGTGATGGTGCTCAGGTCGATGTTGGAGATCCAGAGCGACGTCACACCCGTGGAGCTCTCCACAGACTGCAAGAGCGTGAGCTCCGAGCTGCCCGTTGCCACACGGTTCTCCGAGATGAAGGCGATGCTCTGGGAAGATTCGCCCGTGCCTTCGATGGCCAGGGTCTCCAGAGACGCTGGCACCCAAATGGGTCGGATAGTGTCAATCACCAGTGTGCTCTCGGACGTCTGCGTCAGTGCACGCTCCGTGGTAGTGGTCTCGCTCGTCTCGGACTGCACGTGGAAGTACCAGGAGCTGGCGCTCTGGCTGTAGCCCGTGAGGCACGTGCAAGACGCGCCCAGCGCCGTAAGCTCATCGGGACACCCGCCGTTGGGAGTTTCCGTGGACGAGCGCGTCACCAGAGCCGGCTCGCCACTGCACACCTGGTTGGTCGTCGTGGTGGCAGTGACGGCACCCACCACGAGTTGCGTCTCCTCGTCCTTGAAGTTGCTCGTGAACCAGCTCGACAGACTCTGCGATGACGAGGCGGATGAAGAAGAAGCGGAAGCCGATGCCGAGGTTGATCCTGACGTCGAGGTTTCCGTCTCAGCCGAGCCAGAAGCACTCAAGGAAGTCGCAGCAGATTCATCCTCTGCGCTGGACGACTGTCTCGAGCCTTCAGAAGAGGTGGTCTCTGTGGTTGTAGTAGACGTACTGCTGCTTCCAGTCGCAGTGCTGCCAGTCGTGCTCTCCGTGGAGGTAGTGGTGGTGCTCGTGCTGCTTCCAGTGGTGCTGTCTGTGGTGGTTGTCGCAGCAGAACCCGTCGTCTCACTCTCCGACGTCGTAGTACTGGTGGAACTCGTGTTGCTGCCCGAGGTGGCTGCACCCTCAGTCGAAGTTGTGCTCGTGGAGCTCGTGCTGCTGCCCGAGGTGGTGTCAGCCGCAGCAGTGACAGTCCCTTCAGTGTTTTGCTCTTCCGTCGTCGAGGTACTCGTGGTGGTAGAGCTCGCGTTTTCACCAGAGGTGGCACCAGCCTGTGAACTCGTGGTGGTGGTCTCCGTCGAGGTCTCGCCGCTGGTCTGTTCCGAGGTCGTCGTGGCTGCCGACTCCCCGTTGGTGCTCTGCGTGGACTCCGTCGAGGTCGTCGAGCTTGCGGCGTTGTTGGTCGCGCTTTGCTCGGCCGTCGTCGTCTCAGTTGAAGTTGTCGAGCTCTGGGCATTGTTAGTCGCACTTTGATCAGTGGCTGTGGTCTCCGTTGTGGATTCGCCATTGTTGGTGGCTGTGTTGCCCTCCGAAGAAGTTGCGGTCGTGGAGCTACTGGCACCGTTGATGCCCGTGGAGCCCCAGTTGTTGTTAGCCGTGCTCTGCTCAGAGGACGTCGCAGTCGTGGAGCTACTAGCGGCAGTACCCTCCGTGGTAGAAGTAGAGCTTGAAGCTCCCTCCATTGTGTTGGTGGTCGAGGCCGTAGACCCCGAGGTCGTGGAACCCGAGGTCCACTCGGTGGTCGTCGAAGTCCCCGTGGTCGAGCCGCTCGTGGTGGTGCCCGTGTTTGTCGAGGAGATGGTGCTCGACGCACTGTTGTTCTCCTGCGATGAAGCGCTCGTCGAGGTGGTTGTGGTGCCAGTGGCTTCGTTCGTGGTCGTTGTGGTCTTCTCCGTGCCGTTGTCGGTGATAACAGTAGTCACGGGTGCCGAGCCGTCCGTGTTCTCAGTGACCGTAGTCGTGGTCGTGCCGCTGTTGCTCTCGGACGCGGCAGCATTGTTCGTGACTGTCGTGCGCGTGCTGTGGCTGTTCGCTTCGCTGGTGGATGCTGTGGTCGTGGTCACGCTGGTAGTGGTGGTGGTGGTCTTGGTCGTGATCACACCCCCGGCGACCGTGGTCTCTTCCGTGGTGACCGTCGTGGAGCCCCCCGGCGTCGTGGATGTGGACGCGGACGTGGTGCTGCTTCCTGTACTGGTGCTCGTGCTCTCCGAGGCTGTCGAGGCCGTCGAAGAGGTAGACTCTGTGCTCGTACTCGTGGCCGAGTTCGAGTTCGAGCTCGAAGTCGTGGTCGAGGTCGAGGACGACCCAGGCACTTCGTGGAGACCCCGCAATGAAAACATGTTGTATCTGACCGTCGGCTGATAGATAGATACGAGATGCAGACAGTGGTGGAGCGGGGTGGACTACGCCGTTAGACGTGAAATGGAGTTGTGGTGGTCTCCGGCACGCTCGCCATGCCACGCTACTCACGCGGGACGGTGGCTTCCTCCTCCGCGAGTCACACTGCAGCGCAGCTGCCTGCCTGAGTCAAGAAGCGCCACTTGCATGACAGGCCGGAGAAGGTGTGGCTGCCATACATCAGCGACAGCGAGAGCGTAGGCACGACGGCCGCTTTGTGGTTGTCCGGCAGCGCCCACGCGCGCGAGGCCTGCGCGCGGGTGATGCAAACGATGAGGGCGGTGCATTTTCGTGGCAAAGGACACCCCGAGGCCGCAGTAACGCGGTTACTGCAACTGGAGGCTGCACTCCACTCGATGGTCTTGAGGTGTCGAGTTGAAGCGGCTCGCAGGGCTCGCAGCCACAGGTTGGCCGCCTCACCGGAGCCGATACGTCCAGCGCTCTGGAGGTTGGAGGTGCACCGGCTTCACCGCGATCCAAATGGTCCGAGATAAACTGTCGTATCCGACTCTTCGTCTGAACACGACTCTCTTACAATTTGTAAAAATCGACGTATCTTGGTAGCGTAAATGGGGCACTTGAGTTGGGACGACACATGGGTTCAGATGCGATGGGGGAATGGCACGAATGAGTTCGCTCTCGTGGATTAGTAACTTCCATTTGCGCGGCAGCGCTGCGCCACTCAGCCACCAGAGCCTATGCGCATCGTTGTATACTTTCTCCTCGAGCCTTTTCCAATCTTGCGGTCCGTCCGGAGGCTCCGAGCCGCGAAAGCCGCTCAGCCGCTCGTGTGCGCTGGCCTCCGACGCCTCCGCGTGGACAGCGCACTTGAGGCCAAGCCCAAGAACTAATCGGCACTAACACTCTCCACCTCAATTACTTACCGGGGAGGCGCCTGCGTAAGCGATCCTGCCTGCGCGCCGGATTTCTCGCTCGGGTGATACGACGCAGAAGGTTCTCGTCTCGGCGGGGACGCGTGAGAAGGTTTAGTATAGAGCTGGCCATGTTGTGGGCCACAGGCACTCAATCTGATCATCCGCGGAATGGCCATGCCAAGGAATGCAGAGCAGCATGCCTGGGCTCTGAGTGGCGTAGCGGGGCCAATAGAGTCCTACGCGGGACATGAGACGATGTGTGGCCCGGGAGGAGAGACGCCAGCGCAAAGCTGAAGCAAGCAACTGTCCTGCGCACCGAAAGGATGTCCGTTGAGGTGGAGGGATGCTCAGAAGGTAGGGACAACTGGGCTCCGTGAGACCAACTGTTGGGAAAGCCGCACGTGTGCTGCCAAGAAGATCAGGCGATGGCTACATGCCGCTACACCCAGAAGGTTCCTGGTTTGGGCCGTGCTCATGTCAATGGCGTCTTAGTTTGGTGGCGTGTGCAGACACGAGAGCGCTACGCGGCCAAGAAATTTGTCCAGTCTTCTGTCAGCTACGAAAGGACGCCTGCTGTCACTCCGGAGGCCAAGTGCTTGCAGCGGATGGAGCGGAGGAACAGGCTGATTCATGGCATTGCGCGCAGCTTCGACTCGATTTGGAGCGGGTTTGTATACCGGTGTTCGTACCGGTATTGAATCTGTTGCAGTGAACGGTATTGTCCAATCAGAAGGTGTCATATATTTCATGGAGCACACTATGGCGATTTTTTTACAAATCATACATCCCCAACAACCCGGATTTTATTAGATGACTCGCATGAGTTAAAATTGGCCACTGTTTTTGACCAATTGCACACCGTCTCCGTTCCCGCCACCTCCAGCAGTCGATTGAGCGCCGAATATGATGGCCACTGAAGAGCGCAAGCGCGCGCTGGAGAAGAAGTTCGTGGAGAAGCGCCCGCCGCTGGCCTACGCCAAGCTGAGTGGCCGCATCCTGGACGACACGCCCTTCGAGAAGTTGGTCACGCACTTGCCAGCAGAGCTGGGCCGCGGTCCCATCTCCGGTACGACTCGCAAGCGCGAAGTCGGCGCCACTTAGCGCCCCGATCCTGGTGTTTGCTGGCGACACGAGAGGCTAACTTGTGCTACTGCTGATTGTAGCCACACCTGACCACCGCATCGCACTGGGCGAGCAGAAGTCCATCTCACGGCAGCATGCGCGCATCAATTGGAACCAGGCCAAGAGCTGCTTTGAGCTGCAGTGCCTAGGCAAGAACGGCATGTTCGCCGCCGGCAAGTACGTGGCCAAGAACGACACCATCGAGCTGACCTCCAAGATGCCGCTGAAGATCGGTCACGCGCGGATATACTTCATTTGCGCCATCCGCTCCACCATTAGTACCATGAGCGGCTTCAAGATCATCCGGACGGTGGGTCTTGGACGACCTACTCCGTTCGCGTCGCGAGAACAATGCGATCGACACTAACGCCTCGTGCCTTATCTGTACCTGTTGTCCGTCCCCTCAGGCTTTCGAGAAGGCGAAATACCACAAGTCACTCACGAGTATGACTGCTGAGCAGATTTGCGACCAGATCCTGGAGAGCTACCCCAAGAGCGAGCATGAACTCGGCGGCAGGGACCACTTGCTCTCCTTCGTCACGTACGCTGGACTATTGTGGACCTACCTGGTCATGTCCTATGTATTGAAAGACACCGAGTAGGCTAACGAATCGTGTACGTCTCCATGCTTTACATTTGAGGAAACAGCGCGTACTTGCCGGAAGACACGCAGGCCTTCGAACTCGCCGAAGGTGGCACCCCGTCGTCCCCGTGCTACAAAATGAAGACGACGTCTAACACCGGCGAAGCCAAGGCGAAGATCGAGGCGCCCAGTGAAGTTGTTGCAAAGAAGCAGAAACTCGCCAACTGATGAGGCAAGTGCCCAGTGCGAACGTCCTACGCGTTGCCTTAGATGCATTCCACACTTTATCCCCTTCATCGTCGCCCCTCGACCTCGTTTCTCGGTGGCAAAGCGAGTTAATACGCTTGATTGGACAACTTCCTCTGCACCACCGAACTCTTATGGTGAAGGGTGGTAGTGGCGCCAGTCGGCAGGACGTTCGATTCTCTCCAAACGTCTAGAGTGGCTGAAGTTCACTTTTCACGGTCAATACTCCGTCCGTATTGCTTTTACTCCCGTTCGCAAACGGAGGCACGTGCGGTTTGCTTGCGCGCATTTAACTTATAGGGGGCGAGGTGGCAGGCTCACGCGCTAAAGGTTCGAGAGGAAGGCCGCAGAGCCGAGCTGGCTGGACTGGATGCTGTTTCGCTGCTGCTGATCAAACCTGGCCTCGCGGATGAGCTCCTTGATAGCAAGCACGACTGCCGAGGCGGTGGGTCGGTTCTCGGGTCGGCCCTCGAGACAACTCGCAGCCAATGCCAATACGCCTGGTGGACAGTCGTTGTAAAAGGTGGGGCGCAGTGATCCCAACGCCACCTTCTCCAGGATGGCTTGCTCCTGAGCGCGTCGCTCACCTGCGTCGTTCTCGGCCGGAATGCTGCCCGAGTTCCAGTACGGGTAGTCGTCCGTGTCGATCTCCGAGAGTACGACACCAAAGGAGAAGATGTCAGCTTTCTCGTCGTAGTCCTTGCCCAGCAGTACCTCGGGCGCGATCCAGAAAGACGTGCCGACTCCAGGAGTCATGAAGCGATCCGGCGCGGGGCTTCCGACGGTCACGGCACGCTCACGAGAGACACCAAAGTCGCTCAGCTTGGCCTCGTAGTCCGCGTTTAGAAGCACGTTCTTGGACTTTAGATCTCGGTGGATCACCGTGGGGGTCAGCGAGTGCATGTACACGAGCGCTTCGGCAATATGCAATGCAATAGTGAGCTTGCGGTCTTGCCACGTGAGTCCATTGGGTGCGTTCGCTCCACCACCGCCTTGATTCTTGACGTTGTGCAGCACCTCTCGCAGGTCTCCACGTTCCATGAACTCAGTCACAGCACTGAGGTTGCGCAGCGAGTCCCAGGCCACGCCAATGAACTCCACAATACGTGGATGCTTGAGTGAACTCATGAGCGTGATCTCGCGGATGAACATGCGGATCTGTGAGAGCTTCTCGCACTTCTCACGCTGGATCTTCTTGATGGCCACGCGCCGGTGCTTGAACGTGCCAGTGTACACGAGTCCGAAACCACCTTTGCTGATGCAGCGACCCACCTGTAGATCCCGATACGGGATGCGGAATGACTGGATGAGTGGGTCGTTGAGCAAGTCTGCGTTCAGCGTCGGGTGCAATGAGTCGTAGAAGGCTAGCGTATCTGTGAGTCGCGCTCCCGCTCGCGAGGTTGATACTTCTTCAATGCCTGGGGATGAAGACGAGGACCCGGGCTTCCTGCTGTCCTCTTTCGAGCGGTTGATGAGCTTGAGCGCTAGGAAAAGAAGCAGGAAACCCATGAGACAGCCGCCGAATGCAGCGACCAAGACGAAGATAGTCCAGTTGGTGTCGCTGCTGTCTTTGCTGTCTGTCGTGGAGGCCTCTGGTACAGGCGTGCTGATGGTGTCGTTCATGACGCAGAACTTGGTGTTATGTGTGTCCAGCCACTCCCCATCTTTGCAGTCACTCTCACCACTAGCGAATCCCCCGGGGGAGTCAATCTCGAAGACAGCGAGCTGAGAAATGACTTCAAATTCGTCGCTGGTGACCGTGAAGTTGGATATGTCGTTGCCTCTCAGGTCACTGTACACGCAAAGCCAAAGCGCAAAGCCATTAGTGCTGTGCTCCAGGAGTTGAAGGATTGAAAGTAGATCAATCGGACACACGGGGACGTACAGTTTCTGGAGATTGGGGAACTGTAGCAGTTGGTTGGGGAACGTGATGAAGCTGTTGTTGGCCAGGTTACTGTCCCGTACCCACAACAGAGAAACGTACGCGTGAGATTCAAACTACAGCAGAGGTCCTATAACTACAGCAGAAAAGAGTGGGGCTACTTACATGCTGGCCATCCTGTTCAATGCGATACCGTCGGGGAGGCTGTCGTAGATGGTAGATAGCTTGTTTGCCTCCAAATCCCTGGTAAAATAAAAAGAAGCGGTGGAAACGAGTAAGGAGCGGTCAGTTCGTACTTCTGGATGCGTCGAAAAGACGAAATGAAGTCCACTTACAAGGACTTGAGGTTGTCCAGGCTCTCAAGGAAGACGGAGCTGAGATCGCTGAGGTTACAGTTGCGCATCGACCTAACGGGACACATACACAAGGAAGCAGATACGAGTTGTCGCAGTGAGTACGAGTCTAAAGGAGCTCCAACGCAACGGAGATCGCCACTTACAGATTTGTGAGCGACGTGGGAAGGAAGCCGAACGCTAGGGGAATCTCGAAAAGGTCGAGGTTGGACACCTCACTGTAAGGAAGGAACATACACAGTACAAAGCTGAGCTCAAGGAGCTCAAGGAGGGGCTTTGGTAGAAGAGTAGACTGCCTCACGTACGCTGTGGTCAAGGATGACACGTCCTGCGAGCGCACCAGAGATAAGCCACTGCTGCCGGTCAGGGAAGTCTCGAGTTTCACCGGCACGAGATCGCTGCCAACGCCCGTCATCTTACTGCAAGTCAAATAACACGCACAGTTCAAAGGCGTCAGACGCATCAGCAAGACGCCACTTGTGACGAGCGACAAGCAGAAACGTAGCGTCGTACAAGAGCAGCAGGTCCGCAGGGATGTCGAGTAGCATGAGCGAGTCCACTTCGATCACCGTTCCCTCGCTGCTGGTCGTAGGGAGCGATGTAACTTGGTCGCTGGAAGGCTCACGGATCCGAAAGTCCCACGTCGTGGTGTTGCTGTATCCGGAGAGACAGGTGCACGAGAGGTTATAGCGGGTCTGCTCGGGGAGGCAGGCACCGTTCGCAGCCACGCTCTGGGACTTGAGCACCACCATGGGCTCGCCGCCACACACGCTCTCCGTCAGCAGAGCGTCGTCCATGATTGTGAGCCGTCGTTCATCTTCGTCTAACGTGGAAGCGTAGCCTCGTGCAATGTACCCGGCAACGCTCAGGGTTTCATCGTCACCAGAGCTGCTGCTCGTTGATTCCTGCACAGATGAAGCGGACGCGGCTCCCGTGTTCAGGCTCGCCACGACGCTAGACCCAGTGCTGTCTACGCCTCCGTCCTGCGCCGCCACTACGGGGAGGCTCTCCCAGCCGAAGGTCGGTCCTAGCACCGCGCTGATAAGCGCTAGACCGACTACGCCTGCCAGTCCTCGATGTACGCCGCGTGGGCGTGACGCCATGATGAATGGTGTGTACCGAACGAAGCGGTGAGGAGTGTGAGACGGCAAGCGCCGTAGAAGTGGAAGCGGCGCTGTGAGCTGTGAGCTGCGAGCTGTACGAGCAGTCACGCCACTGTCTCTATAGCGTGAACCCGTACGAGACGCACACACCAAAACGCGCACCGACTCGCTTACCCACTCACGTGCGCACCTGAATAACACAAATGGCAGGTACTTGCTTCAAGCCGCGCTGTGCTTTGAGCCTGTCCACCCTCGCCTGACTACTGTCCTCGGCTCAGCTTGGTACACCGCAAATTACGCGCTGTGGGGCACGAAAGGCACTCACACGCTGGTTTGTGGTTTACGCCACAACGACAGAGGCGCCGGGACCGTCTTGGCGCCACCGAGCGGCATTAGTGCTCAAGTTCTCAAGCACACCTCCACGACGATGCATGGTCAAGTCGACTGAACTCCTGTAGGCTCAACTCAACCCCGTGCGCTCAGGAAAGGGCCAGCTCGCCGCTGGCGTCTTGGAGTGGTCGCGCGCACTACTTCCTTTTTTCCCGCTCCTTCTTCCGTCGTCCGGCTTGTCCGCTCGGCTCGTTTGCAGGCTGGCAGGGCTTGGCAGATGCACGTCGAACACAGCGGAGGGCAGTGCAGAGATAGCGCGGCGTAGTGCGAGCTAACGAAGCCCACGCAGCCCGCGTAGTGACGACTTGCTTCGGCTTGTGGGCAAGCCGGGCTTCCGTTCGGGATCCATCCAGTGAAGCTCGTGGTGCGAAATGGCTTCAACTGACCTACCGATTTGGATCGGTACCTGCAGTTTACTTCCGGATGTACCGGTACTGTGCGGTATGATGGTGTGGTCCACCACTCAGAACTCAGACAAAATCAAGTTGAGAAGCGAACCCACACATGAGCACTTTGGCGCTTGCGACGCGGAGATAGATGGTCATGAGCGCAGACATGCAGCAGGAGCTGGAGCGGGCGCTGCGGGAAAACGATGGCGATGCATTTAGGCGGCTGTATGAGCGCCATCCCCATTACCGGGTAAGAGCGTGTGTTTGGTTTGCAATGCGCACAGGTAGCCTCCGCTTGGAGGGAACCACTTGGAGTGCTGATGGCGTTTGACTGTGCTTTGCATGCGCAGGATGGCGAAGGAAGGACTCTGCTGCACGTGGCCATCGAACACGGCTTGTTTGATGTGGTTGAGGGCGACATCTCGTCTGCGATCGTAGATGCGAGCGTGAGTTTGCACGGGGGAGGCACGAAGACCGGATTGGTGTTTATTGACTGAGCTCGAGGCGCTTGTTCTCTTTGTTGATGGGCATGCATAGGACAAGAATGGCAGGACGCCGTTGATGGTAGCAGCAGAGCGCGGCTACAGCTTGGTCTGCGAAGAATTGCTGGGCAATGGAGCCTCCACGTCCGCCACAGTATGGTCCAATGGATGGTTTTGACTGTGCAGTGCTTCATGGTTCTCATTCGTCCGTGCTTGTTGGTCCTGATTGCGGTGATGTACAGACAGTGGATGGGAGTACTGCACTCGCACTCGCACTCCAGCACGGCCACCATCTTGTGTGCCAAGTGCTGGTAGCGGCAGACCCCGAGGAGGGTGTGAACGTACGTTGGGTGTCTTGGACCCGCATTCTTCCTTCTTTTCTGGACTGAGCTCATTTCGACGGGAAGGGGATGCGATGTCTGATTTTCTCCCATGTGCAATGACACTGAAGCGGTTGCTGCAAGCCATCCGGTCTGAGGCTCAGGATGAAGTGGTGCTACTCGTGAAGGCGGGTGTGCCGCTCGATATCATGGTGAGGACCCGCGCTCCATGTATCGATGGATAGTTGCTTGGGTTACGGATTGCCGGTGCTAAGGATGTGGTGCCTCTGTGCGATGTCAATGCTTGATACAGCGAGCAACTGGTGGCGTCGAACGAAATCCATTGCGTGAAGCCATTGGCCATCCGGCAATCTTACGCGAACTCCTGCGCTTCGGTGCACCTGTGAACGCAAAGGTTGTTTGCTTTATGATGCCGCCATTCATAAACTGCTGGAGATACAAGCCAGCGCAGTCTGTGCTAACCTGGGTTTGCGTTTGATCATACTGCGTGTATTGAATGAGCAGAGCCGAGCGGGCATCTCTGCACTGGCCTTTGCAGCTGCAGACGGCAACTTGGTGGCCTGTGAGCTTCTGCTAGAAAATGGGGCATCCCTTACATCCAAGGTGGGAGAATTGCCTTGGTGCTATGCTGCTGTGAAGTTGCTTTTGGTGGCTGACTGTGCTTTGGGTGCTTGTGAATAGGATAACGATGGTCGCACCCCGATGTTTCACGCTTGTTCGCATGAGAGAGAGAACGTGATCGCTCGCTTCGTGCAA
>JAADYK010000500.1:0-18824 GCA_023338225.1 Halophytophthora batemanensis
CACGAGCTCTCTTGACTTTCGCTTGTCGACCTTGAGTCACTCGCACGTTGCCAAAAGCACCCAATCCCAATCTGATCTGCCTCACGCCACCTCCATCGAAAAGCGACCAACTATCAAGCCACCGGATAGCTACACGCCAGCGGGACGCGATACTCTTCCCCGCTGCTCCATTCCTTCATTTCTGACAGAGGCCAAGGTTTGTCCAACGTCTTTTGGCGCATTTGGCAACGCATTACCTTTCCCACCTGTGCTGCATGCGCGTCCCAAGCCTTCTGACGTAGACTTTGCATGCCGGACTCACACCCAAACGCCCTTTTCGTTGCCTACCCACAGCGGGAGCTCCGCTGCCGTCGCTTCACCTTTGACACCGTCGTGCTTGAAGAGCCTGAGGCTTGACAAAGAGTCTGTGTGCTCTGCCTCCACAACTTCGAATTGGTTGCGCACGCCTTCGTGCAGCAGCACGGCCGGCGGATCCCAGATGATAACGTGCTTGAGACCAAACTTACGTGCTTCCTCCAACGCGCCACGCAGCAGTTGGCACGTGATGGCAATCGCGTCATCCTCAGCGCCGGCCACAACCTCGGGCAGACACGCGCGCAGGATGTACAGCCTGGACTCCTTGAAGTTGTCCCACCAGAGCACGAAGGCGTCCTCTCTGGCCTTGATGCCACAACGAGCAGGCAGTTCTTCCAGTCCGCCCACACGTGCATAGTGCACCCCAATGCCAAAATGCCACTCGATGGAGTCACGCGAAGGCATTGTCATGAACACCTCTCGACCATCGAACTTGGCATTTGTCAGTTCCTGAACGCGTCGTTCGCTATCGCTCTTGAGCAACTCATCCAGCGCAGTGTCGGGGAAAAGCGCAGCGAGCTTCTTCTGGCTAAAACCGTCACTGCTGGGGGCGTTTCGGGGATGTCCGACCTCCAGCGTGATCATCTTGACTGGGTGAACACGCCAGCCGAGACGGTCGTAGTACGTTGGCCCAATAGCCGAGTACAGTGCCGACGCTACAGCTCCAGGGAGCTCCGCCAATTGTCTGGCTACCTCCTTCAAGAAGAAACTGGCGAGGCCACGCTTGCGGTAGGCCGGGAGCGTGTACACGGAGCCGAGGTGGTGCGAGAACCCGCGCTCAAGTTTCCCCGAGGGGTGGCGTAGCACGCAGTCGAAACGGTGGCTCTGGCAGTGGCAGTAAAGCTCCGACTTGCCAGGGACCAGCGCCGAATCATCACACGGGTCGTCACTCTTGCCGTCGTTGTCCACGAGGACCCAGAAGATGGAGCCGCGCTGAGAGAAGGGCTTGCCGCGCTTCAGCTTCTCCTTGAGCTGGTACTGCGCGAGGTCCAGCTGCGGCGCACCCCACTGCTCGAAGTCGTCGTCCTTGCACTGCATTTTGAGCTCCTCTCTGCTGAGCCGCACCACGCGATACTTGCTCGCCATTTCCGTCGTGCTCCGCGCCATTTCCGCCTGCTAGTGTTGGTGTTGATCACTTGGGTTGACGGATCCCAAATCCAACAATACAGCAAACACTCATCAAGGTTGGATCGTCCAATTTGAATGATCTGATAGCCGCTTGTGTCATAGCATAAACCTGCATTTCATCATAGCAGCAGCACACGAACTCCTGGCGTGGAGTGCGAGAGTGCTCGGGAGGTGGTGAACGACTCCTGCTTGCCTGGACGCTGGGGGCTGGCTCGGAAGACCATTGGGACGCCGCTAGTTGTCTTCCAGTGCAGCTGCCACTATCCATACTACCACCAGTTCTTCCACTGGTCCCCAGCTTCGCTATATGAGCTGGAGTTCGTCCATTCATGAATCGTCTGTGCTGTTTGAGATTGAGAACGCAACTCGAATCCCAAGGTGCAGCGTGAAACGAGGCGCGGATCACTTCGGGGTCTTTCAGAGCAAACACGCAGCATACACTTTTACTTGTCGTAGGCCTCGCTGTCTTACCCGCACGGCGTAGTGTGCGAACTGGGAGAGAAAGCCCGGAAATGTAACCCCAGCAGCTCTAAAGCACTGCTGATCTTGGCACGGAAGCTGAGCTTTCAGACAGGTTACCCATTGGACTAGTCTAGCAACACCTCTTACGATCGCCCAGACTTTCGAACCCGAGGAATGCAGGCTACTGCTGATCCATACGCGCAAGCAACCAAACGCGATCCTTTATCCGAGAGAAAGCCAAAGCCAACGGCAGTACTGCCTCTCCACAGAAGTCCGCTCATGTTCCTTCGACGCATCACAGAGCGAGCCCAGCACCCCCTTTAACTGTGCACCTTAGGCAGCTCCAGCAAGTGCTGCACCTCTCGGTTCTCTGAGCCGTTGGTACAGACAGAACGTACTGGGAAGCTACACCCAGGCAAACTTTTCGTTGCCCAGCCAAGCCGGAAGAGCCATCGTGGACGTCCCCGCCTCCCCACCGCCGTCCTTTGTGAACACTCTCGCGCTCGACAAGGAGTCCTCACGCTCCCCCACTACAATCTCAAACCGACTGCGCAGATCATCGTGCAGCAGAACCGCAGGTGGGTCCCAGATGGCCACCTTTTTGAGGTCAAACTTGCGTGCTTCTTCCAGTGCCGCACGTAGGAGTCGGTCCGTGACATCAACCGCCGCATCAGTTGCCTCTGGCAGACGCGCTCGCACAATGTACAGCGTGTTCTCCTTGATATTGTGGCACCAGACCACAAAAGCATCTTCACTGATCTTGGCGCCGCAGCGAGACGGGAGCTCGGCGAAAGCGCGTACGCGAGCAAAGTGCACGCCGATGCAGAACTGCCACTCGATGGAGTCGCGCGTCGGTAGCGTCAGGAACGCCTCTTGCCCGAGGAATTTCGCGCTCCCTAACTCACGCTCAAGCCGTTCGTTATCGCTTTTGAGCAGTTCGTCCAGATCACCGTCGAGAAATAGCGGCGTTGGCTTCTCGTCGCCGCTACTGGTGGCACTACGTGTGTGCACGACTCCCAAAATGGCCATTTGCGACGGGTATAAGCGCCAGCCGAGGCTGTCGTAGTACGTCGGCCCAATGTCCGAATACAGCGCTGACGCCAGCGCGTCTGGGAGCTCTGCCATCTGCCTTGCGATCTCCTTTAAGAAGAAAGTGGCCAGACCGCGTTTGCGGTAGGCCGGGAGCGTGAATACCGAGCCAATGTGATGCGAAAACCCGCGCTGTAGCTCTCCTGAGTGGCGCCGCACTACGCAATCGAAGCGGTGGCTCTCACAGTGACAGTAGAGGACTGTCTTACCTGCGACCAGCGCCGAATCATCGCACGGGTCGTCACTCTTGCCGTCGTTGTCCACGAGGGCCCAGAAGATGGAGCCGCGCTGAGAGAAGGGCGTCTCGCGCTGCAGTTTCTCCTTGCGCTGGTACTGCGGGAGGTCCAGCGTCGGTGCACCCCACTGCTCGAAGTCGTCGTCCTTGCACTGCACCTTGAATTCCTCTCTGCTTAGTCGCACCACGCGATACTTGCTCGCCATTTCCATCGCCATCTCCCCCGTCGCCCCCTCTCGAGCAGCGAATCCAAAATGCTATCAAATCACATCGACCCGAAACAAATAACGGTATGTCTTCAGGGCCAGGACGGTACTTTCGGTATCTCATGGTTCCTTCGGGATATATCGAGGCGCGTACTGTTCTGCTTTCAAAAGGATGGATGAATCGACAGCACCAGAGTTGGCAGAGACCCCGCCGTTCGTGGGCGACGGCAACTACGTGGGCGACGGGGGCGAGTTGCTGCAGAGGCTGTGGTGAGTCAAAGAGGCGAGGCTGGAGCTGCGGTGTTAATCCGCTTGCTCTGCGCGGGGCTGCATCTCGACGCTTCCGCTCATGGCATATGAATTTGGCTGCTTGCAGGGACTTTGCTCCGTGGAAGATGATCCGCAACTGCCCGGGACGGTACATTATCAAGCACCGGAAGCGCTCACCTTTGCTGATTGACGGCGTGCCTGTGACTGCCATCGACACTGAACATTTCGTGCGGCTAGCGTTATCGTCGGAAGGCGCGTCATCTCCTCCTTCTCCGATAGTCGTCCATGACCTGCAAAGCCCATGCTGTCTCGACCCCGTCAAGGTAGTGGTCTTTGGAGCACACGGAAGTGGTGGTGGCGTCATCACGTACTACAAGCGCGAGAACCCAGAAGCAGACCAACAAGATGGTGGAGAAGTCGGGGCAAAGGAGGAAGCCACAGTCTACGTGCACACGCTCAACACGGCGTCTGGCTTGAGCAGAAAGCTCGGTGGGCTACAGCTCGCGCACGTCCTGGAACTATAAACAAGGGAAGTTATCGATTGCCGATGCTTTATTTGCTGGAGCTACCCTGTTGGGCGTGCTGCTCGTTTCGAAAGCGGTTCAGCGTCTGCCGGAATGTCTGCATGGACTGCTGGGCCCGGTGCACCGATTGTTGATCATGATAGCCCCCCAACTGCCCCATCTTGCGCGTGCGATCAGCTTTCCACCGCTGATAGAGAGCGCTCTGTGCTTCGTGTTGCTTTGCACTGTAAGGTGGCATCCTAGTAGGGAAATTATCTTCTGGGCTTGGCTGGTTTCGCTCAGCAAAATGGCTCCGTTCCCCAGCGCGAAAAGCAAAGGACTCGTCCGTGAAGAGCTCCCCAACGATGGGTTGGGCTGAACATTTTGTCGAATCCGCCTCAGCACGAGCGAGAAGCTCGTTTACAAGGGCTGTAGCGTCGAAGATGGACGGAGATCGGTCTGACGGCTGAATGTCACCGTTGTTATCGTCGTCGGGACTGGGACTCGCAGAAAAATTGGGCGCCAGTAGCTCCTGAAGTTTGTTTCGGGATTCCTCCATCGCCGAGTCCATTTCTGACGACGTGGCAGCAAGTTGGTGTTGCAGCGCTCGTAGCTCCTCCTCCTCCTCTTCAAGGGTCTTCCCGTTGGCACTACAGACCTCCATTTCCTGCAGCGCAGCCCTGTTCCGAGAGAAGCGTATAGAGAAAGAGAGTGAGCGAGAAAGCGAGATCCATTAGCATATGGCAATAGGGACACAGGAATAGCAGTTGACACTCAGTTCGACAGTGAGAGCATACGCACTTGGTGGTAGCAATCTGCTCTTGAATATCTTGGGCCATTTGCTTCCTGATAGCTTCCAGTGCAGCCACATTGGACGGTCGTTCCTGTTGCGTTAGGGAGCTGGAACGCTCTTCACGAGAGAGTTCATCGGATTGAGGGCTCGTCCGATTTTGTAAACCATGAAAGAACTTTGTCGTCCGAGGGAGACAAGAGTCTCGCGAGTGAGAGTTGCTTGTCGATCCTGCACTCGCTGAAGATAGGTGAACCCAATGGGCTTCGTGTCCGCTTTGATTGCTCCACGCGACAGGTTCGCTCGAACTCTCACCGCTCTGCTTGAACTTCTCCACACGCATCTGCGCTTCTGCTGCCACGCGATGCATATCCTCGTACTTTGCCTGAAGTTTCGCCATCGCCACGTCTTTGGCTTGTCGCTGATTCTCGCTGTCGACCAGCTTTTCTTCCAGTGCGCTCTTTTCTCTAAACACAGTGGGCCAATGTAAGCAAATATAAGCCAAACCGGTCACTGGTGGTTGGTTGGTCACGTTCATGTACCTTTTGACGATCGTGGCGTTCGCGACGTGACATGCTAACTCGCTCCTGCAGTTGCGAAGACTGGCGCGAAGGTCGGTGCAAACGCGCTCTGCCTCCGATCGACCGACGCGCAATGCTGCCATCTCCTCTTCCAGCTGCATTCACAGTCATTTGTGATCAGAATAAAACTCGCATGCATCCGTATGAAGGACATCTAGCACTAAGCGGGAAAGATTTACCTGCTCGCGTTCTTTCTCATGCTGTGACTTGTGTAGGCGAAGCAGTTCTTGACCTGCGCGAATCTCCACTTGGAGTATCTTCACCTGGGTCTTTGACTGGATTTCTAGGAAGTGGAGAAATTCGTCGTTTAATGCGGATCCAGAGAGCTGTTCATCCAGCGCCACGTCCGCTTCTGGGTCAGCCAGAATGAGGCAGTCAGTTGCCATCTGCAGAATTTGCATGTGCAATTGAAGCATCGCGTGTTCGAGTTCTGAAGGTGGGTTTGATGCGGACAGCGCAGATGTCGACGTGCTGAGGATCTGCAGGTTGCGGCATCAAGAGTAATGGTTAGAATGGCAGTGCGCATACAACCAGCAGCGTGGGATCAAATAGCCCCGTTTAACGGACTCGAGAAAGCCGAGCTACCTTGTACATGTCACGCAGCTTGGCTCGCAGTGCTTCAACATATACAGGAGCTTCAGGTTCTTCGACAGGTGAGGCCTTCAAGTCGATTTGTATATCTAAAGCTCCAGTTTCCAGCGTTTCGGTGGCCTTATCCACGGATCCGGTAGGAAGTGTCTGAGTTCCATCATGTCTTACGCTGAGTCGCTCGTGGGATGGAGGTGTTGAACTTGCCTGCTTGATGTCATGATTCTTGGGTTTATGTGCTTCGATGTCACGTGCATGAGCGACTGATAGGGCTTCGGACAGACAACTAGGCTGCACAGGTGCCATAACGGCTTTTCTTGAGGTAGTCTGGTCGGAGAGAACTTGGGCTTCTTCATCGTATTGGCGGGAAACTTGCAGCTCGGTTGCCATTGAAGTAGTCTTAGGAGCAGTGCTTTGACCAATACCAGGGATGCAACTTGAGCTTGTCTCCCCGCCAGAGCTAATCACCAACTCAGGTGACTTGTTTAAATGCCTTAGAGCCATCTCAGTTTCCAGTTTCACAGATCTGGATTGCAACAAAGATCCGCTCTGTGGGCTGGTGTTTCCCGACGGCTTCACCGCCGTTAACGTACTTCCCTCACCTATTGGTGATGATGACGGCGACGTCTTGACTTCATACTTGCTTTCTTCGCTTGCTGGTGATAGATCGATACCCACGACAGACGGCAAGGGATTGCTGTGAGCATGCTGCTCTGTCAAAATGTCTACTCTCGTCGTGGCAACGACGATATTGTCGTCATCTACAACCCGTCCCTGTGGTAGAGTCTTCATCTCAGTATGCGACTCTGACAGCTCTTGCCCCTGAATTGAATCAGATTCAATGTCCTCAATCACGATGACATCATCTTCACACCTGGCGCGGCTCGCCTCTCCTTTAGCCTCATCAAGCGCCAATTCGCTCAAGAAGACCTCCGAGTCTTGAGATGATGGCAAGGATGGATGCTTCTCCACCAGCTGGGTTGCTTTGCCTTCGCATTCCTTGTCTCCAGAGAGGCTGTCAATTGGAGATGCACCTTCACCAGAGTTGTGGACTGGTGTCTTCGTTTTCTCAGTAGATCTTGAACTGCCTTCGGGATTTGCACTTCCAGCATTTTTCTCGCTCGAAATCAAGTGCCCGCTTTTAAAATCCGAGCAATCATATGGCTGCTTGCTCTGCCTCGGTTTGCGTCGGCGAACACGGATGCCTGGTAAATGCGCACTCTCTGCAGCCTCAGCACCTTCGGCATTCTCGTAGGCAATGATTGCTCTGGCAGAAGAAGCGGTGGTTTAGTTAGGGCATACTTACCGTCACCATGCTCACCCCAACTAGTTTAAGGAACCCGAGATAGCTTATGCCGTACCTGTTGCCTTGGTCATTGACACCGAGGTTGACGATGCTGCCAAATTCGCCAAACATGGACTGGTTGAAGCACATGCAGACGTTGGTTGACGATGGTGAATACCTGTCATATTGGCCTCAAGCGCAGGCCTTGATAATATGGGGAATGCCGTACCTCCAACTCCTCAGCCGTAAAACTGTGTTCTCCAGGGCTCCATGTGACCTGTACGAAATTCAGTTGTTTTGGCGAGGGGGATGGCAATTCGAGTGCTGCATTGGCATCTCTTTGGTGAACTTCAGGTGTTGCAACCTCGTCCGGAATCGCTGGGAGATACATCTCTGTTGCGCAGTCGTACGGTAGCGACAATGCACGGTCAATTAAAAACTCGGCCACAGCTTTCCGGCGCCGCATCATTGCTTCTACAACAGGAAGCGATACAGCAGCACACAATAAAGCTCAGCACACGCGGTTAAGATGGACAGTTTCTGTCACTTTTCACTGCACAGTTCGTACTGGAAGCCAGGAGCGCTGTATCTTCGGTCGGTCGGACCAGCACCACTCCGATATGCAACGCGAGGTTCGTCGCGCTCATGCGGCATGGCCCACTGACCGAAATCTGCTCGTAGCAGCAACGCAGCAAAGCTCTCGCAAATTAGATCGGAAATACCTCCACCCATTGCTCACATATACGAGTAAGACTTGTGCAGCAACGCCGACGCGTACGTGATAGAGATGGTTCAAGAAAACCTGCAGGAACTCGCGCGTGGTTGAGCGGATCTGCTTGAACTTCTCCATGATCACCTCTTCAGCCTGTTCATCGACTCGCCCGGTGGCGGCAGCGTCCAGCATGTGCGCACTAATGACACTGGGGATGAGTGGCTCGAACTCTTCTGCAAGAATCTGTGAACCGAACAATTTGCCTGTCAATCTCGATGCAAAAGCATGCACAGACTAAGGGATTCCCATGTAGTGCAAGCTCTCTACCTGCTTGACTGCACTCGCAATAGAATGTGGACTGTAAAGCGACAAATCAGTCAATCGGTTCTCTCGACAAGCTGACGCCAGCTCGCCGACTTCCAGCCGCACACCGCGTTTCCGGTACAGCCCCTCCTCCACGTAGTGGTTCTCATCAAGGAAGCGGATGACGCGGGTCAGTGTGGCCAACGTTTGTAGAGGAATGGGAGCAATAGAAGACGTTTGCGAGTCGGCCGTGGCCTGTTTGTTGGCCTTGGGGCCGCTAGACTTGCGAAGCGCGGTTCTCGGCGACAGCAGTGCACTCTCCGCCACAGCCTTGACCCACGCCCGAGCCTTCATCTCGCGCTGGCAGTCGGATCACCACACTGATCGCTCTCCCCTCCGGTCGCTGGCTTCAACGCTTCCTCTGCTGGATGTGAAGACAGAATAGCCGCAAAACTACCCGACGAACAGACGCATTCAGCCATACTACTCAAAAACCAAATCCGGAAGGAGCCATTTCACTAACGTGCTGAAAGATGGCGTAGTTCCTTTGGACCCGAGCTCTCTCAAGGTGAAGCATGGCTCGTCTCACGCTTGCGGAGGCGAGCTTTCTAAGGGGAGGAGGACTGTCGGCTCGGACGGGGCCGAATACGAGGAAGACGGCTCTGGCGTGGCGAGCTCTACCCAGCAATCGTCGAACTTGCATCCGCGATCCTCAACACGGTACACCCACGTGCCGTCACCGCAGACCTTGATGTCCCATTCGCATGCCTGGTTCAAACCCACAACGACGAAAAGGGCAAAGCTCAGTGCACCCCTTGCTACTTTGACGCTCGCTGGAAGGTTTGGCAATACCTGCGGGCTGCCTTGGATGCTCGCCTGCGACGGATTCGCACTCGCAAGGAAGATAACAAGCCCTGCGTAGGCCCAGAAAGCGATCCACAGCATGGGACTGTTCTCCATTACCGCAAACGCCAGGCGTCCGTGCTGTTCTCTTCTCAAATGAGCGACACCGTCTTCGAGCTGCAGCTTGCACTCTTCGCGAAAAAGGCCGCGGCACACGATAAGAAGCCGGGGCTTCATCAACGAGAAAGCCAGGAAGCTGGCATCCATTGAGTCAAGCGAATTTACAGTACTTCATCGCACCAGCAGCACGCTCCATCAGGATAGTGACACATCGAATGCATTACGAACTCTAGACTGTCTTCCTCTCAGGAGGGTCTACTTACTGGAGTTCGGATTGGCCGTCGGCAGTTGGCCCACCGCGAGCAACTCCAGGTCTCCGCGCAGTTGACGCACAATCCGCGGGACGTCTTCTTCGCTCGTCGCAGCGGGGTCAGCGTCGTGATGCTCCTCAAGCGTCTGCAGCAAGCGTGCCAGGTGGTTCTGGTGACGCCCAAAGGCCGCAGACAAGCTTGCTGTCCGTGCCAGCGCTTGCACCACGCGTAGACGACGCACCAGTGCCAGCGGTTGCTGTTGCGGCGCCAGGAGATCATCCAACAAGGAAGCGAACACGTTAGCTTCACTGAGTGCGAGCGTAGCCACACAGGTGTCCACCAGCAGTAGCTCCTGCTCGCGAGCTACCAGCTCCTCTGGGTCCTTCTGGACTTCCGGTGACCCGGCGGTAGGCGCATAGGCCACCAGGACCTTAGTCGACAAGCCCACCAGCTCTCTCTCCATTGCTACTGGGATCTCCGACCGCTGCTGCTCGTCGCTCGGCTTGGCGGCTGAGATCACACACGCGCGATAAAGTAGTAGCAGCGTGTGCAATTCAGTGGGGCCCATGCCTTCCTGCGCCTGAGACTTGGACAGCGTGGGTGTCAGAATCGTAGGCAGCGCGTTACCCAGATTCATGGCTAGGAAAGTGCGACAGACATGGTTCACGAGCTCCAGCTGCTGCTGGGCATTGGCCTGGGAGACTGGCGCAAGCGATGCACTCACGAGGAAACTGACCAAGTGGGCCAGGTCCAGCGCCTCGCGCCGCTGGAAGAGAATGTCCACCAAGAAGCTCTTAGCTTCAGCACAGACTCGAGGGCTCTTGCAGCAGCTTGCAAGCGCCCGAAGCAGACGCACCGAGTACTGCGGCAGATGGAAGACCAGCGCCACAAAGGTCAGTTGGTCCGCTGCACTCAGCGAGTCGAATCGCGTTCTCGCCATCAATCGTTGTTGTTCCACCCCATCCATGGCAGCAGATGGCGAAGCTGCCAGGTCGAAGAAGCTAGCCAGGTTTACCAGCACGCCGTCCATCTGCTCCCCAGTGGCCCATTGCGCCGGGAGTTGCTTGAGCACCGAGATGAGTGCTAGAAGACTACGTCGACCCAGATCCATGTGCTGCGGTTCCAGTTGGCCCAGTAGCTCAGCGAAACACGCCACCCACTGCATCACCAGCGGCCAAGCGATCTGCTGTCGACCGCGTTGTTGCCCACGCAGCGCCAACTCGAGCTGTTGGACGGCGAAGGCGGTGCAGGAGCGGAAACTCACTGTCTTGGGAGAGCAACGCACGTAAAACTGCGTCACGGCATCCAGCAGCACCTTCTGGTGGTCTCCGTCGACGTCACTACTCTCCTTGGACGTACCAGATGCCAGGATGAGTGTCACAACCTCCAACAATGACTGCAACACGCCCTGCATGCTGGCAACAGCACGCAACTCCGCCGTGTCTTGGTACTTGGTCAGCGTCGACACCACGTACATTCGCACGCGCATCTCCAGCGACGTTGTTTCCTCGTTCTCGTCCGTCTCCAAGCCACGCAAAGATGGCGGGAGACGCAGATACACACACGCAAGTCTAGCTAGCGCCGCGTTCATCCCGTGCCAGCGCGAGAGCAGTCCGGCGCCATCTTCCGCGTCTGCTGCCAGGCTCACACTGGCACTAGGCAGCATGGGGAAGTTCCCGGGCGCCAGGAGCTCTTCACGCAGACTTAAGGCAGCCTGGAAGAAGACGTCGGTCTTGGCACTTTCTGACGCCGCTGTGGCCGCCAGGAGCTCCGTGTTGGCGGCAATCACCGTCGTCGCACACTCTACAATGTACATCATGTGCTCCACATGCTCGTCCGAGAGCGAGTCCGTGTCACCTTCCAGACACTCGAGCCAGAGATCCAGCACTGCTGGCAGCAACGCGCGGGTCTTCTCCTCCCATGAGCTGTTGGCATCTCCGCCTATGGCAGGCGTGGGCGTGGCTGACTTGACATTGGCGACCAGCCCAGGTAGTGGGTACAGCAGCAACGTCTTGGTACTAGGCACGGAGCACGAGCGCACGCCCGAGACGATAGTAGCCCCAGTGCTAGCGCTCGACTCGTTGCCCATAGACGCCAGCAGTTTGTGCAGCACCTTAAGCGCCGAGAAGCGCAGTGCCAGTGCACCGGAGGGCATCTTGGGCTTCTTGCTCTTCTTCTGTTTGCTCTTCTGACTCTGGCTCGGACGTGCATTTCTCCGACCGGCTTGCGCCTTGGCGGACGTGTCCGAGGCCGCCAATAGGTCATAGCTGTTTATCATACGGATGCCCTGCGTCTGCGCAGAGCCTAGAAGGTCGCCGAAGTTCTCTAGCAGCCGCGCGAGTGCTTCAGAACCGGCGTCCACACGCAGCAACTCCGGCGCTTCGTCCAGCAATGCACCGATGGCTCGTAACGTGTCCTGGCGTACGCCCACTTGCAGATGCGTGAGGCCGCTGCAGAAGTAGACAACCACGAGCTTGGCAAAGGGCGCCAGCGACTTGTCGCCTGCCCGCAGCACTGGCAGTAGCGCGCGCCAGGCAGCCACGGCAGCGTCGCGAACCACAGCTTCCTCGTCCAGCAGCGCTGGAAGGAAGCGCTCCAGCAGCACGCCGGCGTTGGCGCGCAGGTTGGAGGCCACGTCTTGGCCCGCCAACTCGCGCAGGCCCTGCAGCGCGCGCTGGCGCACGTGCGCATTGTAGTGGCCCAGCTGCTGCAGCAGCTCCGGCAGCGTCAGGTTGCGGTGCGTGAGCTGCGCGGCGTCGCCCTTGTCCTGCAGCACCGACTGCTCTAGAAGGTTGATGCGGCGCGACGAGATGCCCACGGACGTCACGTTGGCGGCCTGTGGCGCACGGCGGCCCACCTTGCGCTTGGGCCGCTTGAAGTCGCCCGGCTTCTTCTTCACCTTGGTCGCCAGAGCTGCTCGCGCCATGCTTGCTGCTCGGATGCAAGTCTGCCTCTTGGCAGTTCCACTGAATTCCCACGAGATGCCATGAACGTCAGAATGGGCCAATCACAGCCGACCATCAGAGCCAATCTAGCCTATCAGCTGCTCGTGAGACGTAAGAAACCATGACCAACCAAATTCGAGCAATACTCTGCACCACTTGTTGCTCGCTGATGTCCTCCGAGACATGCTCGCGCTGTGGGAGAACCAGCCACAGCATCACCAGCAAGGTCTTCTCGTGCTCGCACTGCAGCCTGACGATTGACCGCGACGTGAACGCCGCGCGTAACATCTACCTCAAGAACGAACACTTGCTCACTCGGGCTCCTGGAGTCCGGGTGCCCGGAGACGCCTGCTCCGCGGTGTCAGGTGCGCGTGAGCGTGCTCACACACATCGACCCGAAACAGCAAACGGTATGTCCACTAGGGCCAGGACGGTACTTGGGTATCTCATGGTAACTTAGGGATATATCGAGGCGCAGCACGACGAGCGAGGAGGTCTTTGCGCGCTGCCTGCTCCGCGGCTGCTCGTTGTGTGCGAGCAGGCTCACGTGCATCGACTCGAAGCAGAAAGCAGCGAGTCTTTTTAGGGGCCAGGACGGTAACTTCGGAATATATCGAGGCGCTTGGGTGATCGGCGAAAGGCGCAGGTGGAATATGCGGCCTCAAGTGAAGAAGCTTGGAGTGGAAGACGACGTGCTGTCTGCAGCACGCAAGCGCCAGCCAAGGGCGCGACTGCGATGAGAGCGACACCAGCGCGGGACAAGCGGATAAAACGGAGAGCTACTGCTGTATTTCCTGGAACTTGCGCTACACGGGAGTTTACAGCAGACGTGGAAGCATACAACGCCGTAGAGGACGAAGTGGCGAGCGACACTAGCGCTTCTGGTGGTTGATGAAGCGCAGTGCCAGCAGCGCCAGCACTCGCAGCACCACGATCATGAGCAGCACCACACCCATATTGCGCAACAGCTGGTCGTGGCGCGCGCCGAAGGTACCTTCCACGTAGCTCTTGACGGTGTCATAAGTCAACGTCACTGGTGCGTCCTGCAGGACCTGGCAGCCCACGTCCGTCGCATCCGGAGCCGGACAATCCGCGAATACAATGGCAGCTAGTGCACTGAAAGAGTAGCGTAGTGGCACGATCTGGTAGAGCCAGCGATAGCCGGCAGGGATGTCGTCCACGGGCGGATTGTACCCCATAAAGAGGAAGCTGGCCGTGTTGACCACCACGCCCAACACCATGGCCAGCTCGGCTGTCGGCAGCGCATAAGCCAGCAACTGGCCCATGTAGACTTGCAGCAGCACCAGCAGCGCCGTATTGATCCAGAAGAGCGCACCGCCCGCCAAGCCGCCAGAGAAACCCACCATAGGAAAGAAGACGACCGTGAAGACCAGGGTGCTTCCGAGCACATACGGGATCTCCACCACCGAGCCAGCCAAGAAGTACCAGAACGCACTGTACGTCTGACCAGCACGTTCGCGGTAAAAAGCTGCACGGTCCGCCACAGCTACGGGCAGCACGCCAAAGAAGGACACGACGCCGTTAAAGCCTGTGGCGATGAAGAGCATGCCCACGCCAGCGTTGGCACCTTGGTACGTCGTGTATTCGGCATCGAGGAAAGCCACTCCGAAAATGAGTGCCAGCATTAGTGAAATTCCCACACGCGTGAGGTTGTAGGAGGCCGTACGCCAGTAGCCCACGAAGCTGCGACGCAGTAAGAAGCGGAGCTGTTCACTTGCTCCAGCCGCGCGTTTACTTGCGAACGTCAGTTCATTGTGTTCGTCCGAGACGCAAGCCACGCCAGGTTCATGCAAAGTCGCATCCAGTCGTTGGTGGAGGTTGCTGTCCTTGAAGTATGCGGCAAAGTCCACGTTCGTCGTGCTTTGAGTTTGCGACGCGCTCGCCAACTTGGCAGAGCCCGAGTTGACGCCAGCGCCAATGCATTCCAGCATCCATGTGGCTGGGTTGGCGTTCGCAGGCAAGGGAGTTATACCCGGAAGTTGCTCGAAGTAGTGGACCAGGTCCCGACACTGTGGACCGACATCGCCGAAGAAGACCGTCTGGCCTCCACGCTGGAGCAGCAAGACACTGTCAAAGAGAGCGAAGACTTCTGCGGACGGCTGGTGGATGGTCGTGAGCACGGTGCGTCCAGAGCGAGCCACCTTTTGCACGCCTTCCATGATAGCTTTGGCTGAGCCAGCGTCCAACCCGCTGGTGGGTTCGTCCAGGAAGAGAATGCTGGGCTGCGCCGCCAGTTCCACTCCAACAGTGAGGCGCTTAAGCTGCTCCATAGAGGCTCCACGTACAATCCGGTCCGCGATCGGATGCAAGTCTAACAAGTCCAGACACTCGCGTACTGTGGCGTGCTTGGTGCTGGCTGGGACGTCCGCAGGCTGTCGCAAGAAGGCACTGAAGGTGAGTGCCTCGCGGAACGTGGCGCTCTCACAGTGTACGTCAGTCTGCTCACAGTAACCTGTGCAGCGGCGCATGGCCAAATCGCTGGCTTCGTGGCCGTTGAGCAAGATGCGGCCGCGCACAGAACCTCCAGGCTTACGGTGCGCGATCACATCCATCAGCGTTGTCTTGCCTGCACCAGAGGACCCCATAAGCGCCGTCATGAAGCCCGGACGCGCGTACCCAGACACGCCCTTGAGGATCTCCAGTACGTCTCCTTGCTTTTGGCTTTTGATCTTCTCTGCGTCGTTCTCAGTTGCGTTGCTTTCACCTTCAAGTGTCGAAGACTGCTTCAGGTGATGGGGCATTGGAACAGAGTACCAAATGTCCTCGAACGCCAATGTGACCGGGACGAAGCTGGGTGTCGTGCTACCCACCGCCTTAGTTCCTTCTTGAGACTCCTCCTGGTTATTTTCGACAGGCCCCATGGTGATTGCCACGGCTTCATTCGCTCGCGGTGTCAGCACCAATTCGTACGCCGCATCGCTGTGTTGTTCCTTCTCCACTCGAGTTTGGGTCTCGCTTTGGCCAGTCGGAGTCCTTGTGATTCTGGAATGTCGACGTGAAGTTCCTTCTGTCCCCTCAGTGTCTGTGGCAGTGCCAACACTTGGATCTTCGGGACCTTCGAAGCGTCGATGCTCCAGCGCCCACGTGGCGAGGAAGAGGAAGAGCAGAAAGCTGAAGGCGAGGAAGAGCATGCCGAAGCCCACCCAGTGCTTGTCCGTTGGCACATCAAAGAGCGTGAGCGAATATTCGCCCATGGTTTGACCCGTGGCAGTGCAGTAATCCACTTGGTCGTACACACACACATCGAAACGTGGCGCACGGAACTGGTTCACGGCTAGCGCACGGATGGCCCAAGCCATGGGACTGATCCAGTAGAGCCAGATGAGGTAGTCCGGGATCTGATTCTTGGGGATCACGAAGCCGGCGAACATGACGATGAAGACCACGGAAAGCATAGCCATTGGCATGGCCACGTTCTGGTTGGGTGTGAGTGCTACCAGTAAAAAGTACCACGCGCCGAAGGTGAGGCTCGAGAGGAAGAGCACCACTTCATACTGCACGACGGCGTCAGCGTCGGGTACGAAGCCGCAGAGCCAGTAGATAAGCGAGCCAAAGACAATCGCCTCCAGTAACGCCACCGGCACGTGGCTGATGGTGCTGGAGAGCACGAAAGACGATGAACGGAAGAAGTTGGCGCGACGTTGGCGGTAAAAGACCTCTCGCGCGTCAAAGAGCGTCGGGATCTGCGCCGCCTGGCCCAGCGACACGAAGAAGACGGCTGAGAAGAGCGTGCCCATGACCACCTGAACGTCCGTGGGTTCAAATTGGTAGAACGTGCTGGCGTAGAGCAGACCCATGATCACCGTCATGAGCGTGCGTCCCACCATGAACGGCACGTTGCGACCCAGGACCAGGAATTCGCGACGTACAAGCGTGGCTGTGCTCGCGAAGAAACCCTCCTGGAACTCAGGAATGCTGTTCATATACTCATGCGTGTCGGCCACCACGTGGGCGTTCAGCGGCGTGTCCAGCTGCTCCAGTTGTCGCTGGAAGGCTGGAGACGTCTGGAACGCCTGAGCGAACTGCTCCACCGTCCGAGGTGGCTTTTGGCCAGGGCCAGAAGATGGTACTTGGTATCGAAGCTGGTCATCAGTGCCCAGATCCAAGAGGAAGTCAGCAAAGTCTCGTTCGCGCGGACACTGGAAGCCCAGCGCTTCAAAGTAGCCACGCACGTCGGCCACTGGTCCGTGGTAAGCCACACGACCGTCCATAAGCAACAGCACATCGTCAAAGAGCTCAAATACTTCGGGAGCAGGCTGCAACAGCGCTGCCACGACGGTCTGGTTGAAAGACCGCGCAAGGCTGCGCATGGACGACACAATGTCGAAGGCTGCGGCACTGTCGAGGCCTGTCGTGATGCTGTCCAGACATAGTGTCAGCTTGTGGCCCACCAGCATTTCGCCAGTGGTGACGCGTCTGCGTTCGCCACCAGAGATCCCACGCTGCAGTCCGTCACCGATGATCGTGTCGGCGCAGTCTTGTAGTCCCAGCAGCTGCAGTGTGACGTCTGGCAGACAGCGCAGTAGTGCACGAGCCGTGGCTTGTGCTTCGACGTTGTCTTCGTCTGACTGTGCGTGACTCAGCAGCTCGTCCACGCGCTTACGGAAATGTGCGGTGCTGCATGTGTGTGCGAATGCGAATGTCTCGCGCACTGTGAGTGTGGCCAAATGCGAGTCCTGTTGCGCCATGTAGGCCACGAACTGCGGTAAACGACGAGCTAGCGCGTCCCAAGACTCATCATTATAGCTAAGACTCCCATTAACCGTGATGCCGTCACTTTCGAGCGGGAATCGGCCACTGAGAAGCTGCAGCAGTGCTGACTTGCCCGACCCTGGTTGGCCCAGTACGAGCGTTGTGGTGCCAGGCTTGAAGACACCCGAGAGACCTCGGAGGAGGTGGCGAGTCGTCGTTGGGTTCTGGCGATCATCCTTCTTCAAGAAAGCGGGTGTACAGGACTTCAGACACTCGGCGGCGCTCGTGTGGAGCACGTGAAGTAGTGTTGGGAGCTCGGCCGTCGAGGGGCGATCGTGCGCTACGGCGACCTCTGCCGAGAGCGTCAGATCGCGCATGCGGATCTCCAGTCGAGGGAGAGGCCACGGTGTAGCCAGGCCCAGTTTGTGCGCCACGTAGCGGTGGAACTCCTCGGGTCCGCCAGCCATGAATGCGTTCGCGGAGACGTGCGAGACGCCAGATGGGGGTTCCTGCTGCCCGTGGTGTGCATTGCCAACCTCGCTCGCCATCGCCGCGTAGATCTCGGCTGGAAGGTCGGCGCCGTGAGTCTTTGACTGATGTCCTCGTTTTGAAAGTGAGACTGACAAGCACCTCGACGGAGAAGCCAGGAGCTCAGAGGTCTGCAGACCCGTGATTACCACGTGCAGTGGAACCGTCATCACGGGCTACTAAAAGAGACCGGGATGTTGAAGGTGAGTTGCCAATCAGAACGTCGATTGTCGATGGCGCATTTTGACGAGAAAGGCATCCACGTGGGTCAAACGTGCATGGCCTGTTCCGAATGCCCTGCCAAGCCATTGAGATGGCGCTGGCTGCGGCAGCAAGCGCAGACGTAGACGCAGACGCAGAGCTTGACGCACGCGCAGTTTCCATTCCTGCGATTATCACCAGGCACAGAACGCAGGCGCCAAGACGCCGTAGGAGCTCGAGCAAGAATCAGCCAGCCAGTGCCACGACTCGCCCTTTCACCAGGTTGGGGTTGCAGCAAGACAGCAAGTCCCATTTGCGCAATCGCTCATCAAGCGCTATTGAGGCGGATAGCCAGGCCTTCCTGCTTAGGGACCCACCACCGCCACCCGCTTTGTCACACTGACTGGCTGCTTGGGGACCCACCACTGCCACCCGCTCCGTCACATTGAGTGGTTACCACAACCTAGTCAGGCGTGAAGGAAGCCGATCTGGAAGCACGGAGGGCGTGCTTGTACCGCTGTCGCTCTGTGAGTAGCAATACTGGTTTAGTACCGGTGTCTCCAGGTGCCCCAGGGCCTGAGCTCCTCAATTGCATCAGAGACTCAGATTCTGGGCTCTCAGGAGTCACGCGGCAGGGCAGACTTTAGGAAGGGAACGCACAACACGTAAGTACCGGGCAAAAGGGCCTCGGCAGCGCGGTGGTGCTGGGCAGGAGTG
>JAADYK010000501.1:0-18796 GCA_023338225.1 Halophytophthora batemanensis
AATAGCGGCTATGCTAGAAGCTAGCTACGAGAAACCGGAGGAGCTCGGCTGCATCGCTAAGTGCTGCGATGGCGGCAACGCGGCAACTCGGGGCTTTGGTATCACGAGCAGCTGATAGACTAGATCCCATCTTACCTGTGATTGGCCAATTCTGGCTTTGATGCGGGTGAATAATCGAGGGCGAGGTGCACCAAAATGATGGCAACTCGTGGGAACTCAGTGGTAGATTGGGAACACCCGAACGGTTAGGTCCATGGCAGAATGGAGCGTCAAACAGGCGGCTCCCGTTCAAATCCCCAAATCACTCTCAACCTTTTCATTGGTGCAAAGTACACCCCTGCGCATCTGCCATTGGTACCAATCTCCCCCCTGACCGCCCAGATCGTCGGTTCGCGCACCTGATTGGGCTAAAAGCGCGTCGTCGGGCTGGCCTTTGCCGCCTGCGCGCGTTTTGGCGCGCAGCAGCCCCGCTTAAGTGCGAATGGCTCGCGGAATTGGCGCCGAAGCACCCCGCCAGAAAGAAAAAGCGCGAAGTCAGGCCGTCGCGCACTCTCCTTCTCCCTTCGGCCTCGACGGCATCCTCGCGCCACCAGCGGCCCACACGCGCACGTCCGCGCCCGCTCGAGGTTCTCCGCGCTCTCCGCTCTCCATCGATGCCTCTCGCGCTGCTGGACATGGAGGATTTCAACTACTTCTCCACAGATTTGGGCGGCATGCGTGGTGCGTCTCTGTCTGTCTGTCTGGTGCTTGTGCTAGTGCTAGTGCTAGTGCGGGGCATTGGTAAGCGGTGCGGAGCTGACATGGGGATGGCTTGTGTGCTGCTCTGCCGCAGACTCGTTTGGATCGGACAGCCTCTCAGCACTGCACACGGCGTGGCTGGACGACGAGCAGCTCAACAACAGTTTGCCGTTGATGGACGACGTCTTTGGCGATACAGTGGCCGCCCAGATGCCCACAGACACGCAAGCTGGAAACAGCGAGGCCACTGGTGCACAGGTTGATCAGCACACAGCACTACTCTCGCCCACGAGCGTCAGAGCAGCAGAGCAGAGCGATTACGACTCGCAGCACCTGCTCGACGAAGCTCTGGCTGTGCCAGAGTTCTCGTTTGACGAGGCGCTTTCACCCATACTAGAGCCTTTTGACGACGCGTCGTTCGACAAGAAGCTGCAAGCGCCCAAGTCTCTGGCTGCTGCGAGTCCGGCCAAGCCACTGCGCCGATCATCTCGAAGTCCTCGTGCGAAAAAGGTGCCAAGTGGACCTTCACCCCGACAAGCAGCAACTTTGACTGGGCTGACATTACCGCAGGACGAGTCTGTGGTGAGTGTACCAGCTTCTCCAAACGTTAGCAAGCGGCGACCGCGAGTGCAGAGCGTGGTGCCGGCGTGGACGGAGCAGGAGCAGAATTCGTTCTTCTCCATCTTCAAGAGCAAGTGGCCGCCCACTCTGGGGAGCCAACAACCGCCGCCGTTCTCCACACTACTGCTGCAACGCTTCGATGTTATTAGCAAAAAGGTGAAGACCAAGAGCGTGAACGAGGTGCGACGATTCTACACGTCGGTGATGCAGCACATTGCGGACTTGCTGCGCGACATCAAGCACGACATTGACCTTGCCAATCCGGACGAGGTGCGCATCGCTGTCTGGTGCTGGAGCAAGCTGCTATCGGACAAGAAGCGCAAGGAAGAGTACGTACGACGCGGTTACGCGCTCCCAACGTCCAGCAGCTCTCTTGTTGGGTTGATTGTGCGTCTGCTTTCTAGGTTCTAACGTTGTTTGCTGGTTGTTTCGGTTCGCGTCTGCCATTCGTGAAGGGTCCAGACGTTGGATTCGGCGCCGCCGTCGGTGAAAACGCATCTAGCAAATGTGCTGCTACAATCTATCATCCGCAGTCGCCGCCAGATGCTCAAGGCGAAACCAGACTATCTGCATAACCCGTCATCACTCGCCAGTGGAAGTGTGGCACAGAGCGTGTCTACGGTGCAGTCGAAGTCGTCCAACCCCGGGCTGACCTTCATCTCCAGCTGGATCGCGCAGTCCAACTCGAGTGTGTTCAGTGCGCCGCAGCGTGGTGACCCATCGGTGCCTGTGCATCACCCGACGGTGCGAAAGAAACACCCTGCTCCTCTTCAGGCCTCCCCCGCTGCTCCCTCTGGTCCCTCGCAGCTTGAGAATACCAACACGGTGTTGTCTTTGCCACGGGTGCAACAGCCAATTGGCCAAGTGCTGGGTGGAGCAGCTTTGAAGCGTAAGCGTGATGGGTCTCTGGACCTCGCCTCAGCGACAGCGTCTGCGGACATGACGGGTCCAGCGGAGAAGAGGAAGCGGCTTGATGCTGCGGACTGCGCAGCGTTCACGAGCCCTCCGCCCACAAAGAAGCGTACCGGCCCCAACTCAAGCAGTGATGTGGCCTTCCAGACGCCCCAGCGAATCTCTCGGAAAAAGATTTACATCAAGATGCGCATGGTGCCGCGGGACAAGCAAACTAAGGCGGACGTGGTGCACTGCGGGTGTCGGCCCAAGGTGGAGCTGAAGCTGTCGTCGACCAAGAAGATCTCGGAGGTGGCGGCACACATGAGCAAGAAATGGGCCAAGGTGCTCCCCATGCTGCCTGCGGGCGCAGTGCTGCGATTCTTTCAGAAGAGCAGTGCAGTGCACAGTGCCGGATGGTCCAAGGAGGACTCGAGCGTGACGTGCTTCGACATTTGGCGACAGTGTGGCAAGCAGGTGAACGGTGAGAACGTGGTCGAAGTCTCGTACCTGTGGGAGAAGCCCAAGCCAGCTGTGGCTACCAGCGTGTCTACTTCTCCGGACGGCAGCCACGAGTTCATGCCTCTCGGCGCGCCACCTGGACTATTCGAGCAGGAAGTGACGGCCGCGAGCAGACAGAAAAGTAAGACGAGCGCAGCTGGCAAGGAGAATGGCGTCGAAGACGTGTCTCCTGCCCACGGGTTGCAGAAGTATGGTGAGAAGATGGCGTTTGAGCGTGGCATGCCAGAGCAGCCGGAGGGAGGTCTTCTATCAGGACCCAACAGTGGCGCTGGAGTCGGCTCGGACGAGTTGGCGGCGCTGATCGGCGATTTTGAAGACGACGTAGGCGAAGAGTTCAGTCCGAACACAGGTCGTCGACGTCGCCGCATCACGCCCGTGCTGGTGTCCAAGGAAGAGTTCAAGATCTAGAGCCTCGCGTTGTAACAATAGGGCGTAGTGCCATCGACAATGGAGTCGAGTGACTCGGCCAGAGAGCCAAGGGGATATTTACCATGGAAGAATGAGCAATGTACCAAGAGCAAAGAGCACGGAGTGAGTTCCGGCACAAGTGGTGTCGCCTGGGATTGTGGGGGTTGTTCGCCTGCGACCAGCTCTCGGATAGCCGGAAGACTCTAGTTCGTGGCCGTAGGCTGAGCGAGCAGAAGACGGTAGTAGAAGCCACTCTGCACCGATGCCACCTTCATGTTGGCCGTGGTTTCCAGTGGGTGGAGACCCTTCTCGAACGTCCACTCGAAAGCACGGCCGTCGCCTGCAGCAGAAACCAAAGCAACAGCCACCGCAAATGCATTAGCAGTGCAGACTATGGCAGCAGATTGATTCGTGCGAGGTGACGTACCCGTGACGAAAGAAGCATTGTCCACGCCCTTGCCGATCTTGACGACGTCCTTGGCACGCACGACGCGCTCGTCCGAGATCTGGAAGGGCGTCGTGTGCATCTCCGAGCCCACGTGCGTGTAGTTGTCCTTCTCCTGACGACCCGAGGGCGTGCGGCCAGTCAGCCACACCTTGTCATCCTCTGCACACATCCATCGTTCAGACGTCCAAGCGTGAGTTCTAGCACTTTATCCCCATGCAAGGTGCTGTGGTAGCCAATTTTGCTTGTAGCTCACCAGTGATGAAGGTCGTGTGGAAGTGACTGCTCTGCAGCAGCCGTACGGCGTCGCTGGTGCGCACCAGTCGTGGCGTGATCTGGTCGCCATTGCTCTCCTGCTTGCCCTTGGGGTTCATCAGTTTGCCCCAGACGAACAGCTCGCCTTGGTCTACAAGGCAAAACCAACTCTTAGTTCCCACAAGATCAAAGTCCTCTGTGGCCAGATTCGCTACCGCAACGCGCACCTGTGACAGCGCACGAATGGTTGAAGCCAGCGCTCACATGCACCACCTTCTTGCCCTTGAGCGCGATGATCTCCTGCGGAGCGTCCACATTGGCCGTGCCGAAACCCAGTTGGCCACGTTCGCCTTTCCCCCAGGAGAAGACCGCACCGCTCGCTGTAGCCGCCAGTCCGTGCTGAAAGCCAGCAGCAACGTCTACAATCGTCTCGCCATCGATATCCACGTGTGTGGGCGGGTTCACACTCACGCCTTCGGCTCCGACACCACATTGGCCGTAGGCGTTGGCACCCAAGGTGAAGAGCTTCCCGCTGTCTGTGAGCAGGAAAGTGAGCGCCGTGGAGCACACGATCTTGTTCACACGCTCGCCGTCAGGAAGCTCCAGTAGCGATGGCTCCAGCACGTCCACGCCGCGAGCACGAGTGAAACTGTTCATCCATGACACGAGTCGTGGCAGTACACGCTGCATGTTGGTGGTACGGATCACGTCCCGGAACGAGTGGGTGCGTCCGTAGATGTACGCGTCACCGTCCTGCGTCACGAAACCAGAGTGCGCCCAGCCAGCGGAGATGTCCTTGACCACTAGACCCGCCGTTCTCGGTATCTGCGTGGGCGCTTCCACGTTTTCGTAGTCACCCGTGCCCAACGCGCCCAGGAAGCCGTCGCCATACGACATTACCTCCACTGTGGCACACACACACAAAGTCCCAGGCACGAACGCAATGGGATAGCTATGTGAGAAGGAGGACGCGCAACCAGCACTGACGCCCAGGTGCAAACGTACGGCCTGGGGTGGCTTGGGTCGAGAGCGTCGTCGCTGGAACATGACAGGAGGATAACAAGGAGAGGCGAAGTGAGTGAGCACACCGCGCTGGAGGCTGAGCACGCGCAGACTGGGACGCTGGAAGCTCTTTGCAAGACGTACAGCGAGCTGTAGTCAGCGCCGCCTTCCCGCCTGCGGCCAGCGCGCGCGCGTGCGCGGCGGTTGCGAGCGCCATCATCGTGCTCGACGCTGCCTTCGCTGCTTTGGCTCGTGATACTCATGCGTGGGCCCTGGCCAACACCCATATTCGTTTTCAGTGGTCAAAACGCGCCTTTTTCGGATTGGCTGAAATAGCGTCCGCCAATCAGCTTGCGACGACTTGCAGCGGAGAAACAAGTCTCGCGTGAGCTTGTTCACGCACACACTTCGACTCGACACAGTGGACGTGATGTCTTCCAGGGCCAGGACGGTGCTTTGGTATCTCATGACAACTTAGGCACATATCGAGGCGCTTCACGGCGTGACGTCTGAGCTCTTGGCCTCGTGGACTGGTCTCCAACCCAGCGCAGTGCTTGGAGGTGGCGGTGGCGTGCCACGTCCTGCATCGCTCGAGTGCTTGTGCGCGCATGGTCAAGCAATCCCCCCACTCCCAATACATGGCCAATACGCTCGGTTTTCATATTGTAGGCGATACAAGCGCAGCTTCCCTCCCCCACCTCGGACACGAGGCCTTTCGAGTTGGCTGCGCAGACGTTCGCTGATCTCCACGTTCTCCCCCTGGGTCCGTGTCAGCAAACCGGACTTCCGATTCCCTTCTACTCCAGCTCCTGGTTGCACAGCGGGCAGGACGGCGCGCGCTGTGAACTGACCGAAGTGAAAGCCCACTTGTCCAGACACTCGAGGTGGAACTCGTGCTTGCACTTGCGTAGCAGTCGCATCACATCCCCGGACTGGTACTCCTCGCAGCAAATGCAGCACGTGTCGTTGTTGGACGGTCCGCCGCGGTACTTGGTCAGCAGTTCCACCAGCTCGCGGCGCTCCACGCAGCCGGCAAAGTCCACGTCGCGGCGTCCCAGACGCGCCTTCAGGTCGCCGATGGTCGTTTCCTGTAGCTCCGCAGGCGTCTTGAACTCTTCCGTGGGCATCACCTGGATGGTACGCAGCGTGCGGTTGAAGGACTCGGAGCGTGCCGCCTCCTGCGCCGCGCGGCTCGGGTCATTGGCGTCACGCTGCCCCGCCGCCGCCGACATGTGCGTGTAGGCCTCGCGGAAGAACTGGATCCACCCCATCTCCGGGTGCTGTCATGTAACCAAATAGCAGATGTCAGGCGTCCGAGTCACCAGCGCCTGCGTCCTAGATGCAGCACGTACCCGTCCCCGGAGCTGGTGGAGCACGCTCATGAAGCGGAAGGCCTTCCAGGCCGTCATGGCCGAGAGCCCCAGCATGAAGAGGATGGCCAGGTTGAGCGCCAGCGTGGCCTCGCTGCTGTCGGCCGCGTTGCTCTGCAGCAGCGGGATCACCACCTGCACGAACAGCAGCAGCGCCACCATCCACGGGTTGTCGGACGCGTTGATCATCACGAACATGGTGTCCGCGAGCTCCTCTCCGCCGCTTGGTCGCTTCGTCGGCTTCCTGCCTGCCTCGGATGACGGGGCTGTGGCGGCTCTATCGCGAAATGGCCCTGTACCGCCTCTCTCCGGTCTCAGCGCCCCAGCTTGCCCATACGTGGCTAATTCGGCACGAAAGCCGCACTCGGTCTCACTATACCCGTGACCGAAACTGGCAGAACGTACCCACCAGTCCAACGGCCATCTCCCAGTGGCAAAGGGGCTTTGGTCAAGTCTACGGAGAAGCCAAGCAAGCACGGGCGGCGGCAATGAACGTGGCGGCGCCGGCGCTGATCCCGCCGTTCCGCTTCAGCACGGTGCAGCAGGGGCTGTACCGCGGGTCGTACCCGACGCTCAAGAACTTCCGCTTCCTGAAGCGGCTGGCGCTCACGACGGTGGTGTCCGTGATCCCGGAGCCCCCCACGACGGACCTGGCCGAGTTCTGCGCGCACGAGAAGATCGCGCACCACCACTTCTACGCCGAGAAGTTCACCTCGGACAATGTGACGGTCTCGCCAGCCACGGCGGCGCGGATCCTGGAGATCGTCGTCCAGCAGAAGAACCTGCCGCTCTACATCCACTGCCTGGATGGCGCCAACGTCACGGGCATTGTCATTATGGTGCTGCGCAAGCTGCAGAACTGGACCAAGCTCGCCACCGTCTCCGAGTTCTGCAGGTATGACGGAGCACCTCGCTTGTATGGCCACCCCGTAGCTAACCTTGTGGCTGTACTCGGTCTATCTACACGCAGATTCACGCGCGACCACAACGTGGAGAAGGACGAGTCGGAGTATCTGGCGGCTTTCTCGGAGGAGATTGTGGTGACTGCGGACGCGCCGCGCTGGCTGTGGAACGGCGTGCGCATCACGAAGCACCCGACGATGATCATCCACCAGCCAGACCTGGAGATCGCAGCGGGCGGTGCGCTGGACGGCGGTGGCGGTGCCAACAACGGCGCGCCCAGCATGAAGTGGGAGACGGAGGTGGAGAAGACGGAGGCCATCTTGCGCCAGTTCGAGGAGGCCAGTCGCAACCGCACGCTCATCAGCGACGTCGCTGAGGGAGGAGATGAGGTGGATGCTACCATTGAGGAGGCGCTGCTGGACCTGCCACTTACGCGCTCGCTGGAGGCTCTAGATCTCGCCGGTTTCTGAGCGCAATGCAGTCGCATCCGTGCGGTGGGCTCTAGTGCCTGCCAACGACGACGTCGGACAAGACGCTGCAACGCGGGGGGCCCGCGCGTCGCGAGCCCAAGCCCACTTGCATAACCGTATTTAAGCCAAGCCGCGTGAACAAGAAGCTGCGCGCTCCCAACCGGAGACGCCCAGCTTCAGGATGCCGTGTGCCATCGTCGCGCTGCCCTTGCCGGGGTGTCGTTTGGCGCCACGGAGAGCGCGACTTGCGGTCATTGGCGCCAGAAGCAGGCGCAAAGGTAGCGTTGCCACATTAGACTCGGTGCTTTTGTCCAAATCAGAGGTGGACCACTCTATGTACGTGTCTTCCGGCATTTTGACGCCTCGATATATCCCAAAGTTACCATGCGATACCCAAGTACAGTCTTGCCAAGTGCACCATGGCGTCCAAGCAGCTCGATGCCGCCACCGCCGCCACTACCACTACCACCACCACCACCACCACCGCTGCTGCTGCTGCTGGCCACGAGGACGTGGCGGAGAACAGCAGTCATGCAATCTCAGAAGAGAAAAAGCAGGCAAAGGACATGTTTGTGAACTTCACGGTGGCGAAGGCCGGCATGAAGGACGTGGACAAGCAGCACGTGCAGGAGGTGGTCTACAAGTTGTCCAAGGACTCGGCCTTCTACCAGAACTCGCAGCGCCAGAATGAGCGCGTGGACGCACGTGTGGCTCGCATGCGGGATCAGCTCGCGCATCTGTCTGTGGCGGCACGCGACCGACTGCAACGCGATGCCGACGCGCGCGTGCAAGCTCTAGAGGCGTCACGTGACCTCACGCGCACAGTGGTGGTGGTAGACATGGACATGTTCTACGCGGCCGTGGAAATGCGCGATAACCCTGCGTTGCGCGACATACCTCTGGCTGTGGGTGGCATGAGCATGATTAGCACCACCAACTATGCGGCACGCAAGTTTGGCGTGCGTGCCGCCATGCCTGGCTTCATCGGCAAAGAGCTTTGTCCAGAGCTGCACTTTGTGCCTGTGGACATGCCCAAGTACGCCCGTGTGGCCGAGCAGATTCGCGCTGTCTTCGCCGAGTACGACCCGGAATTCTCGGCTTTCAGTCTGGATGAAGCCTGTCTGGACCTCACAGCCTATCTCTCCGCGAATTGGCAGCGGTATGCTGCTGCGGTGACTCCAGTTCTCGACGAAGACGAGGAAGAGAAACAAGTGGGTACTACATGTAGCGCTCCGGAGGATGAAGAGTTGAAGGCGGAGGAAATGCCACGCTGGGTATCGAGCGCTGCTGGGCGTGAAGCCATTGTATCAGCCATTGTACGTGAGTTGCGGAGGAAGATCTTTGAGCGCACGCAGTTGACAGCCAGTGCCGGGATCGCTGCCAACACGATGCTGGCCAAGGTGTGCTCGGACATGAACAAGCCCAACGGCCAGTACGCACTGCCGTTTACTCGCGAGGCCGTGCTGCATTTCATCCAGGAGCTCTCTGTCCGTAAGATTGGCGGTATCGGGAAGGTGATGGAGAAGTTGTTGGCTGGAGCGCTCGACGTTCATACGGGCAGGGAGTTGTTCGAACAGCGGGCAGCGCTCTTCCACGTCTTCTCAGACAAGACGGCGAGTTGGTTGCTGCAGACGTCGCTGGGTCTTCACGAGCCTCGATCTACTCATTCGGACCGCAAGAGTTTCAGTCGTGAGCGCACGTTCCGAAATATGAGCGACTCAGTGCAACTGGAGAGCAAGTGTCGCGAGATCTGCACCAAGCTAGCGGAAGACCTGGACGCAGCGGCCATGGCGACCAGGAACGTGACGCTCAAACTCAAAGACGCCAAGTTCAGCGTACGTTCTCGCTCCGTGTCGCTCGCGGTGGCGGTGAGCACTGCTGAAGAGCTGCACGCTAACGCCGTGGAGCTGCTGCGTCGAGAGCTGCCTCTAACGCTGCGACTCATGGGCGTTCGTGCTGCGGCGCTGGAGCCTCGTCGTAAGGGCGAGAACTCTACTGAGGACGCGTCGAGGAGCAAGAAGCGGCAGCTGGGCATGGCTACGTTTGCAGAGCCCGTGGCAGCCTCGCCGTCTGAGGAACTGTTCGAGACGGTGGCTGAGAGTGAAGAGGAGGCCTGGAGCGAACCTCCGGCTAGAAGACGACGGTGGGGCGGCGTCAAGCGCCAGGGGAAGAGCCCCATGAAGGCCTTCCTTTCGACGGACGCTGCTGATGAGGTTGACGAGGGTCTGAGCGACGAGGCGCGCTGGCGGCCATGCCCGATCTGCGGCAAGTCGCTGGACGCTACAAGTAACATGGCGGTGAACGCGCACATGGACGTCTGCGTACTGGGGCAGAGTCGCTCGGAGAGGAGGGGGAAACCTGCCAAGACGAAGCGAAAGCACTCGGGTGCAGACTCGCAGCACAGCATCCACTCCTTCTTCCGCCAGAACATCCAGCGCTAGTGACAGCAACGACTCCAACAGCGAGAAAGGAAGAACACGTCGCGTGGATGCAAATGAAGTGGATTCAATGCACTTTTGGAATGGTCTCTACTCCGTCCCAACCAAGTCAGTCACTCTACCTACCACACCAAAAAGAGGGTCTCTAGCTAAAAATAAGGTACCATCCAAGAGATGGACGTGGGCGCGAAGTGGAGAGACGGCTTACTCCTCGTCCGAGTCGCTCCAGTACTCGCCACGGGCTTCCGCCTCCTTCTTGGCTTTCAGCTTGGCCTTCTTCTCCTTGCGGGTCAGTTTGCGCTTCACCTTGGTCTTCGTCACGTTGCCGAACGCGTCGACCGTCTCCTCCTCGTCCTTCTGCTCGATCTTCGTCTTGTCCTCCTCCACCTGGCCCTCGATGTGCAGGAAACCGGCCTCCACGTTCCACGTCTCCTGGCACAGCGCCGACGTGAACTCGTTGTGGTGAGAAATCATCACCACACCGCCGTTGAACTCGTTGATGGCCGCCGCCAGCGCACCCAGCGAGTCGCGGTCGAGGTAGTTCGTCGGCTCGTCCAGCACCAGGATGTGCGGGTTCAGCCACATGGCAGCGGCCAGCACAACCTTCACCTTCTGGCCACCCGACAGACCGCGCATGCGCGAGTGCGTGCCGAACTCGGCGCCCAGACCGAAGTTGTCCAGGTGCTTCTGCACGGCGATGGCCGTCGGCGGACGGGCCTGCAGGTTCGCGCGCGCGGCCTCACGGTCATCGGCGATCTGCAGAAGCTTGTCCCAGCCCCAGCGCTCCAGCTTCTCACGCGGCACCCACGAGTTCTCGTCCACCGGAAGCTTCTCCCACTTGATCTCGTACTCGAAACTCTTCTTGAATTTGCGGCGGGACACGATCTCCTCCAGCACGCGCTTCTCGCCCTCCCAGTTCACGGGCTTCTTGAAGTGCTCCTTCTCCTCCGGAGACAGCTTACGCGTCTCCTTCGCCAGAAGCTCCTTGTCCTCACCCGACTGGAAACGCCACTGGATGTACTGGTTCGCCGTCTCGTCCAGGTGCGTCTCAATGTGGTGGAACGCGTGCTGCGCCACGTACGCGAAACGCATCGACGGGTGCTTCCACACCGTGCCCGACGTAGGCTCCACCTCGCCCGTCAGCATCTTGATCAGCGTAGACTTACCGGCACCGTTGGGGCCCAGACAAGCGATACGGCTCGACAGAGCGCACGTCACAGAAATGTTGTTGATAGACGGCTTCTCGCGCCCAGGGTACGTGTACGAGCAGTTCGTCAGACGAATGATGGGCTTGCCCTTGTTCTTGATGTCAGCAAGGAAACCGGGCTCCGGGAACGTGAACTTGAACGTCGCAGCCTCCAGCTCGTAGTACGCCTTCGCCTCCGGCTTCACCTCCACGAACTTCGACAGGTTGCCCTTGTACGTCTTCAGCTTACGCGTCTCGTAGTGGATGATGTTGGTACACACGTTGTCCAGGAAACCAGAGTCGTGCGACACCATGATCGACGTCACGTTCGGGAGGTTCACCAGGTAGTTCTCCAGCCACGCAACGTTCTTCACGTCCAAGTGGTTCGTAGGCTCGTCAAGAAGCAGGATGTCGGCGTGCTGCAGCATGGCGCGGGCCAGCTCCAGTTTCATCTTCCAACCACCCGACAGAGACGACACCGCCTGCGCCTGCATCTCGTCCGTGAAGCCCACGCTCGACAGCATGTCGATCACCTCCTGGCGAGGGGTGTCCTTCAGCTCAGGGTCGTTCAGGATGAAGTCCACCAGCTGCATCTCGGCCTCCTCGGCCTGCAGGTTGTGCTCCACGAACACCGTCTTCAGCTCGTCGCGCGTAGGGAAACCGTCCAGCTGGCCGTTCGCGATGGCGCGCATCAGCGTAGACTTACCGCAACCGTTCGGCCCGCACAGACCGTAACGGTGCCCACGCTTCAGGCGAAGACGCGCGTTGTTCAGCAGAATCATACCACCGTACGCCAGCGAGAACTCGCAGTTGCACAGGTCCGGCACGCCCTCGTCGCAGTCCACGTCCTCGATGAAGATCGACTTGTTCTCCTTGAAACAACGGTCACGGATGGCCTGCGCCACAGGCTTGATGTCCTCCATCTTCATGAACGACTTGAAGTACATGCCGATCTGCTTCTCGAAGATCGTGTTGTTGAAGTTGCGCGCAACCACCAGGAAGTAGCAGATGCCAGCCACGTAGTTCATCGTGAAGCTGTCGATGTCGGCCTTCACGGCCGCAGGCGACGCCGCCACCGACTCCACCACCGTCTTCAGGATGCTCTCGTACTCCACCTTCAGGTCGTCCTCGTTCACCTCCATCGAACCACCGGCCACGTACAGGGTCTCGTGCGCGCGGGTGGCGACCTCACGGCACTCCGGGTCGGCCTGCGTCTCGATGATCTTCTTCAGGCCCGGCAGCAGCTTCGGGATGAACAGCTGCGCCTCCGCGGGGTCGTCCATCAGCTTGCACATGTTGTCGATGATCACAGCGGCCTGACGCTTCACAGCCGTCTTGCCCTCCTTCAGCGCGCGCTGCAGCAGCGGCTCCATGATGGCCAGGGCCGGCGCCTCCACCGTCTTCACGAACGTCGTCGACGCAAGCTTGTGCGTGCACTCCGGCACCTCCGTCGGGTTGGCCAGGCACGACACCAGCGCAGGGATGAACGGCTCAATGTCCTGGTTGCCCACCACGTGGCAGATCTTCGTCATCGTCTCCTTCGCGGCCGCCTTCACCTCCTTGCGCGTGTCCCACAGCACGTCCGACACCTGCGGGATGATGTCCGGCAGGCAGCGGCCCACCTGGTACGGCGCCACCTTCGACAGCTCCGCGATCAGGTCCAGCGCGCCCTTCTTCGTCTGCCACTTCTTCGAACGCTCCAGGCCGCCGAACAGGTCCGGCAGAATGCGGATCACGTAGTTCTTGTTCACAGAGCTCACGATCGTCAGCGCAGCCTCCTCGGCCACCGGCCGCACGGCCGGCTTCTTGTCCGCCAGCATGTCCAGCAGCACCGACAGCAGCGGCGCCAGGTACGCCTCCACGCGCTCCGTGTACTTCTGCATCAGGTCGTCCACCACGTAGCACGCCACGATCTTGGCGTCCGCGTCCTTGCCCTCGAGGGCCGCACGCAGCTCCTGGGCCACCACGCCCAGGCTCACATCCTTGCTCGAGCCCACGATCTCGGAAACCTTCTCCGCCGCCGTCTTCTGCTCGCCCGCAGGGGCCTTCACCGCCTCCTTCAGGGCCTCCGTGAAGTGCTTGCTGTTGTCAATGGCCAGCTTGCTGATGCCGTCGGTCGGAGCGTAGGGAGCCATCTTGCACTCAACGAATGGACTGGTTCCAGTCGGATCGGTCGGGGTCGACTCAGAAGGCGCTCGGTCTGGACGCGGCGGAGAGAATTCCAAAATGACTCGCCCTCCGCCGCTGCCGCAGGGCGCCAACCAACCCAACGCCAACCCAACCCAACGCCAAGCCAAGCCAAGACAAGCCAAGACAAAGCAGCGCCGCCAGGCTTGGGACCCGGCCGGGCCGGAGCGACGGGGCCGACCGCGCCACCCTCTCGCTCGCGCTCTCCGCCACTCATGAGCGACCGTTCCCCTAGCCCGCCTCCGGCCCAGCCGCTGGTGGCCAGTCAGCGAGGCGCGCCCGAGCCAAAAGCCGCCCAACCACACCGGGATGTGCGAGAGGGGAGTGCCAGCCTGCGAAAGGGTGGCGAGCGCGAATCTTACCGTAAGCTACGCGCACCGCTTCGCGGCCCCCGACTGGCTGCTGCTGCCCACGCTCCGGGTTCGGTTTAACACACAATGGTATGCTGTTGGGCAGGTTCTCCGCCAAATGGATCGGTTATGCCAGCACGTCCCGCGGACAACACGCGCGCGTCACGCGCCGCTCTTCGGCCGCCGGAGTTTAACTTGTAAAATGGCCCCGAGCACTGAACCAAGCTCCAGGCGCCAAGCAACCACACCACTCGCCGCCTGCTGCGTCTACTGCGTCCGGCCGACGGGCCAGCACGGGCCAGCTCGCCGCTGCCAAGCGTGCGCACCCGCCCAGAGCGCGGTGGGTGCCGCTTCCAGCGTCCTGCTGAAGAATCCGGACCGAGATGACGCTTGGGCAAAAATTCAGCTCGGGTCGTCGGGCGTCTTGGTGTGGCGCACGACGCTCCGCCGTCGCAGCATGCCTGTCGCTCTGCAGAATCTTTTGGCATACGATTCCCAAGACAAACCTAGGTACCGGCCTCCAGTAGCGTGTTTCACATGTGAGATTCGTTTCCCTCGCGACGGGACGACGCTCCAAGCTCAGGTCGGCGGCCGCGACAAACGATTGGCTGGAAAGCGAGCCAGCCGGTAGTTTTCGCCGCAAGAGGGCACCAAGTGTAACTTTCGAGCGTAAACTTCACAATCAAGTCGCCTGGACGGGAAGCTTTCAGACCACCCCTTGCCCTGACCGAGAAAATAACGCCAATCCAGATACACCGCCTGGCGATCGCCTTGTGAAGGGTATTAGGTCTCTGCGGGGCCGCCCAGACCAAGCCACGCAGCGAATCTGCCGGTCTTGGACTGCCCCATCGCAAACCATGCACCGGCACCGACTAGAACGCGCCGCCCTGCCTCCCCGAGCGATGGCTGCGCTGGTACATCGCGGCCGGCCAACGCTTCGGTCTCGTCAATGCAGTTAACGAGGCCGTGATCGCGCGTGGGCGGTCAGGCGAAAACGGACAGACTAGGCCCATTCCTCGAGAAATGGGCTTCAGCTAAGAGTAACGGACGGACGGACGTCCGACCGGCCGTTTTCCGACGGCATTGAAGCACCGTCAGCGCGCTACCGGCATTGTAGCCGTTTCCAGCCCTTCGCCATTAAAAATTAGTCTGCCTGCACTTACAGGCGCGTCAGAGGCGGAGGGCGCTAGCCCAGAAGGACGATAAGAGAGCCGAGCCGGCCCTCCTGCGCGAGCAGCTTCAAGTTGGCTCTGACGCCCCGCTGCCTGCCTCGCCTTATCTTCCCTTCCGCCTCGCAGCACTTCCCTCCCATGCCGTGGCGTGCCGCGCCAGAGGAAGCCCTGCGAAAGCGCTGGTCTGTCGATCAAACGGTTATGTCAGGGTATCCGGCATACCAGGTTCGGCGGCCTGGCTCTACGTTTGCGAGTCAGCACGCCGACGCCGCCGACGTTACCGACTGTTCAGGATTTGCGGGTACGTGGTGGGTGACGCTTCGCCCCGAAGGAGACAGCAGCGACTGGCCCGCAAGATGCTGCCGCGTGGGGCATGCGATACGGCCCACGTCGCTCGCTCCATGCCGCCGCGTTGTCGTGCGCCTCGACGTTGCTGCCGCTTGTGGTTGCATGCTCCTCCTGCTCCCGCTGGTGGCGTTGCTGGCGGGAGGATGGCTGGTGGAGAGCGCGCTGTGGAGCTGTCTATGCTCTCGCGGTGGTCTCGCTCGAGCGAAAGCGGCACGCTGGCCACGGGAAGAGCGGCGGCGGCGTGAAGGGGAGGACGCGTGGACTGCAGGATGCCGTACGTGGGCTGCGGGCTGTGGGCTGCGGGCTGCGGGCTGTGGGCTGCGGACTGTAGCGCGTTACAGCCGCGTGACGTGGAGCGTAGCTAGTAGCTAGCTACCGTATGTAGCTGCGTAGCTGGGTCCTTGTTAAACAGCTCTGGTACGGTGCGATTAGAGGCGAGTGTGGATGCTAAGAGGCAATTTTCCGTGTAGATATGGCGCTGGCGCGCTGTGCTGCCGCTCCGCTATGCGCTTATCGGTGCTGCGCGGCGTGCCGGACGAAATTAATGCGCACGCCCGAGCGAGAACCATGCCGCTGTCGTGGCGTCCTAATACTGGACAGCAGTCGGCGCGAATGATTTCGCACGCGACGTCTTGGTCTCGCTCCGCGTCTGACATCGCATCTCCGCTGTTCGTATGCCGTTGTAACGCACTGGGGCGTTCGTGGCCTTGGCGGACATCTGGCGTGACAACGGCCTGAGTCTGGAGTCCCGTGAACATGTCCGTCAGCCTGGCTGCTTTGCTGCGATGGCTGCTCGCCAGGCCGCCAAGATCCCGTGTTGGTTGTTTTCTGGCCTGCGCTGCAGTCTGCCAACCAGTCGGCGACGCGAGTTCCGCCCTGCCAGCCGAGTCGCCTGCCCGTTGCGCGCACGTGGCGGGATGGCTGCACTCCGCGTCCGCCCAAGGTTCATAGCCCCGGCCAGGCGCTGACCGTCACTCCTTGCGCGCCATCCTCCGGTCGTTTGGCCGCTCGGGCTGTTCCTTGTCCGTCCTCCTCCTGGCTGGGCGACGTCTGGTTCCGGTGCTTGGCTCCGTTCGGCTCGACTCAACTCGGCCTGGCCTGGCCACTGCTCGTCCTTGAGCCTCCGCGAGCAGCGAGATCCCGGCCAGCCCAGCGCCAGCCAGTGACGCACCGCGGTCCGAGACTGCGCCGACGCAGGCGACGTGGCAGCGCTCGTCACCCCTCCCCGCAATCGCAGCGCACCTGCCAAACGTCATACTGGCCTCGGCATCACATGTCAAGACCATCCCCACCAGTGCCGCCCGTCACATGCATGTGCAGGGCACCAAACGGAGGCGCAGAGCTGAGCTCCCAGGCAAGCTGCAGCGCAAATTGCGAGCTGTGGGGACTGCCACGTGCCAAGACTGCCACAAGGCATGAAGAAGAGAACACATCAGTCTCAAGCAACCCCCATCAAGCCTCGAGATCCAAGCATCGAAATATGCAGCCGAGAAAATAGCACTTGTTTCATCCACGGTGCCACCTGCGAGCAAGTACATGTACCCACCCGCTGACAGGAGTAGCCACGCACACATAGCGACTCCCGTCAGATGCTGCACGGCTTGGCTCACTCGTCCAAGTGTTTCTTGGTCTTAGGCAGCGGAGACGTCTGCGTGTCCTTGGCGGCCGCCAGTTGCTCCACAGCGACCCACGGCGCCTTGGCCGAGACGCCTTCCAGGTCAAAGTTGGGAGCACGGACGTTCGTGCCCGGGTGCGAGCTCACAGGCATGTAGGTGGAGCCGTCGTCGGCCGCGTGGCTGGGCTCCCACGTGCACGGGAAGAGCGAGCCGAAGCGCAAATGCTGGATCACGGGCAACTTCTTGAGCACCTCGCCCTCGTACAGCTTGAGCATGCCGCCGTTGGTCTTCTCCCACGTGGGAAGCGCGCTGATGTCGTTAAGCATGGGCGATGTCTCCGCGAAGGGCGAGCCTGACTTGACCTCCTTGATGAACTTGATCGCGTCCAGGTACAGGTACTCCTTGTGTTGAGCGTCCAGGATGGCGTTGTCGTGGACACTTTCCGGCACAATGTCGTCCTGGCCGATGAGCTGCGACGAGCCAAAGTAGAAGGGGAGGCAGTGGTAGTCGTCCAGCCCCCAGACGCCGTGCGAGCCAGCAGGTTCCAGCATGTACAGCTTCTGCAGCCGACGCATGAGCGCCAGATACGTCACGAACAGACGCAGGACCAGCGCCGGGAAGTCCTTCTGCGTGAAGAAGCCCAGCTTGTACAGGCAGCCTGGAGCAAGAGTGTGTCGCACCGTAGCAGCACATGAGAGTAGTGTTAGACTGACGTTATACTATGGACCAGGACAGCCAAGCCAAGAGGACAAGCACGTACACATCCAGACGATGAAGCTGGTCTCGTGGCCCGTGCCGTAGTCAATACGCACGCGGTTGCCAAACGAGTCGTCCAGGTACGCAGACAGCTCGATGACGGCGCCACGGAGCTCCTCCGGGAGCATTGCCTCCTGCATGGCCGGCGAGCGCTGCTCAGGCATAAAGCATGGCATTAGACGGTGTGAAGGTTGGTGAGAACTGCCTAATACAGAGTGTGATTTACGTGTGTGTGGAGAGGGGGAGGCATCTTACCTCAACGACGCGGTCGAAGAACGTGCGGAAGGCCTTGTTGCCGAAGCGCATGGGCTGCTGGATGGGCGGGATCTCGTCCACCCACGAGTTGATCTCGTTGATAAGCCCCACGGCCTTGGTCACGTTCTGCACGACGCATAGGTGCACGCATACACCAGTCAGCACAATTGGGTGCTCCCCACATATACAACGCGCGTGCTCTATCGCTCAGAGCCGGGCAATGGCCCAGAGGTTGATCCTACAGCAGAGCCAACGGCAGCAAGTCACGCACCGGCGAGACTTCGTAGTCGTCGGAGATGCGCTTGCCCCGCACGCTCTCGTTCAGGTGCTTCACGAACACCAGGATCATCTGCTGGGCCTGTGAACGCATCAAGAACAAGCACAGAGAGGTAGACAGCCACACCCGCGAGCCATGCTGCTAGTCAGTCGATCGATCCGCACACCTTTGCACCACCCCACAACGGCCAGCGGCAGCACTTCTCGCGCGACAAAAAGCGTGTCGGGCGGCAGGGGCGGGCCAACTGGGGACGCACCGTGGAGCCAATGAACTTGTTCATGTCGCTGCGCACGAAGATGGCCCGCTCGGGCTCCTTGTACTCCGCGCTCATGACTACAGCTCTGCTTTTCGCTCTGCTTTTCGCTTTGCTCTGCTCTGCTTTTCGCTCGTCTCTTCGCTTCGCAAGTTCTCTGGAGGCCTTTAGGTCTTGCCACTGATCTAGGTCCCAATTCGGTTGGGCAAAAGTGCAGATCAGATCGAATTTCAGCCAATTGTGCCTTTTGCACTCCAGAGAACCTGCGGAAATACGCGTTTCTGGCCGGAAACAAACAGATATTCGTTTCCCCTAAATAGATTGATCCCCGGC
>JAADYK010000502.1:0-18785 GCA_023338225.1 Halophytophthora batemanensis
GTGTGCTAAAGAGGTGTTGCAAATGTAGTTGCTCCAGTGCGGGTCGTCTGCATGAGCCGCCAATCGAAGGGCTCGCGGATCGTGAGACCCAAGACGCGACGCACGATACAATTAGGCGCATCCGGTGACAGGTTCACGGTCTTGTCCACCGTCACACCCGAGGTGAGCATGAACTGCGTCATCTGAATGCGCACCATACTCAGCTCCCTGTAGACGCGCGTCACGGCGTACCGGTCGCTCATGCCGCTGTGCTCGATGAGCTGAACACCTCCTGCCACTGTGCCTTGCCCTACGCCTGAAGCCAGCATAGATACAGCAGTCGGTAGCTGAGACCGCGGCACAGCGTGTAGACATTTGGTTGGAGCAGATGAGTATCTGGCCGCTAGAGGTAACGGCAATGGTCACGCCGCCGAGCCATTGGAGCTTGTCGCGCCAGTCTTCGTCCATTTCGGAGCAAAGCGGTTGGTGCAACAGACTCTTGTGGGTCATATGAACCTTGACCCAGGCAGTAGCGAGTTGAATGACCGACCGACGAACAGAGCTTCAAACTACGCCACGGTTGGTGGAGGAACAGCTCGGGGTTTACCATTCGCGCACGCGGTTTAGCACCGTGGACAGCTTGGTGGGGATCACGACCTCATCCCGGATGCCACGCAAGGAGCCTGCACCTCCGTCAGCTTCTTGGCATGCGAGAACAGCACCCAGTAGAAGGTGGCAAACTGCCGGAGAGATATCGATTATAAATTACGGGGGGGGAGGTGCGGACATGTGGTGGTCGCGCTTCGATACCTGGCTGGTTAGTTGCCTGCTAGTTGATCCACGCAGAGCCTCACACTTGGGGCCAGACGCGGCTGTCTCGCTCTGGCGTCGGCGACAACGACCGAGCGGTGGATGACGAAGACACAGTGCTGATGCTACTGCTACGACTCCTGCTTTTTCGTGGACTGCCCGTCAGTTCTCGTGCCGTCAACGGCACACGCGTACTGCGCTTGAGTGCTTCCACGCGGCCTTTCATCACCTCCACTTGGCCGATCCAACGTTCGTCCTTTTCAAAGTCCAGTAACCGCGACTCGGAGCCCTCGATCTTGGCCACGAACGCGGCGTAGCTGGTGCAGGGAGTCCGCGACCGCGGGGTGGCGGGCGGTGCTGGTGGAACCAGACGGCGCGTGGGCGTCGCAGCGATGGCCCGAGAGCACGACGGGAACGCGCGCTTGGCACAGTCGACTCGACGAACGGAGCACGGCGCTGACAGCTCCAGCCGCTTTCTCTGCTCGTTCTGCTTGTGCTGCTCGCGCGACTTGGGCACTGGGATGCGACTTACAGGCGCGGGTGGAGGCGTGGCGACGCGGCATTCGGTGGTCTCTGGCGACTCAACGGTGTCGTTGTCACCATCTTGCTGCGGCTCGTCCTCCGTCTGGTTCTTCTGGGGCTCTGCGTGCTCGGGAGTGTGTGCGTGGCTGGTTGCGGGGCGGTGGCGTCTCCGCGCGGCCAGCAGCACGGGCGGTTCGTGCTCGTCGCCGAGGTGGTCGAAGTAGGACACGAGGCCAGGTACGCAGGAGCGGCCGGGAGACTCGGGCGAGCGCGTGGACTCGTCCGCGGCGCCGCGAGAGGCCAAGCTCTCGAACATCTGCACGATGGTGCGCACCGTCATCTTGGACGTGCGCTGGCACTCGAAGCTGCGGCGGAGAGGCTGTCTGGCTGCGTCAAGTTGGGAACTGGCGCTGTTGCCAAGCACAACGCGACGTCCCGAGGTGTCGGAACTTCCTGGGCTTTGAGTGGCGAGCAAAAGCAGCTTCAGGGCTAAAGAGCAGGCAGAGGGGGGGTCGTACAGTGGGATAAATCCGAATTTTAATTGTTTTGGAATTTAAAGCGAGGGCGGAACAACGCGTTGGCCAATCAAAGGGCGGGTTCTAAACTCGAACCAAAGTTCAGCTTGGCTTAGAATAGTGCTGACTGCTGGGACCAGGTTCTCGGTGGCACTCCAGCAGATCCAGCAGGCCGAGCCGAATCGCCTCGTCGGTGGCAGGCAGACAGGCAGACAGACAGGCAGGCAGGCAGGCAGGCAGGAAGACGCAGCTATCGTCTTGTCGGCTGGTTTTCGGGCAGTCAGTACGTACTTCGATGACGAGGCTGCTTTTATAGAGGCTGCATTACCAGCTGGAATAGCCAGTTCACCGAGGAACCGGTGGGGTACCGGTTCACCCTCGGTTGCAACACGAAGAGACTCTTGATCGTGCAAGCCAGTATATTCAGGACCTCTCCCTGGAGTCTTTGAGCATAGTGAACTCAAGATCTGTTGCTGCTACTTGTGTGGACTATTGCATACTGGTTTCAAATGAGAAGCCAATCTTCCCCTACAGTCACAGCAAGAGCAAGGAAGCGAGGGGGAAGCGAGTGCGGCCACCATGGAGGTGGCGGTGGGCTTCAAGGTGGCCTTCGGCGCCGGCAAGACGGGCGTGGTGCGCTATCTGGGCGAAACGGACTTCGCCAAGGGCGAGTGGGTGGGCATCGAGCTGGAGCGCCCCGAGGGAAAGAACAACGGAGAGATCAACGGCCGCGTCTACTTCACGTGCCCGCCCAACCATGGGCTCTTTGTCAAGCGCACGCAGATCAAGAGCATCCTGTCGGTTCCTAGCGGCAGCAGAAGCAGCACAGAGCAGGCGCCGCCCGCGCCGACCTCCACGTCCTCGTCGGCATCTCGAATGTCGTCCAGCCGCCTTCAGGAACTCCGCGACCGCCGGCTTTCCGGGGTGGGCGTGGCGCGTCGGCCATCCTCAGCGTCTTCCACAACGGGAGCGACGGGATCCGCGCCTAGCAGCACAGCGGCGTCCCGACTAGCTGCGTCCCGGACGCGCTCGTCGGTCTCCACGCCTCCTGCAGGCGCTGCGGGCTCGTCGGCACGCGGACGTCTCTCCTTAGACCCTTCTACAGCACGTCGTGGGTCTCTCAGCCGCTCCAACTCTGGCGCTGCGGGAAGCGCATCGGACGAGCAGTTGGCGGAGGCAGCCACGCGTATTGCCAAGCTGGAGGAGGAGCTGGAGCAGAAGAATCGCCACGTGGAGCAGCTCAAGCAGAGCGTGGCGGTGATGAAGGAAACGGCGGTGGCCAACACGGAGAAGATCAAGCAGTTGGAGGAGCAGGAAGCCAAGGTGGAGCAAGAGAAGAGCGACGCACAGGCAGATAATGATGATGAGGAGATGCAGAGTGAGCCCATGGACGTGGACGACGCTGAGCAGGACCAGGAGGAGACGGAGCTAAGTCCCCAGGAGGAGATGGCGCAACAGATCTCGGCCGTGAAGCTGCAGGCTGAAGAGCACGTGCGCTCGGTGCGCTCCGAGTTCGAAGAGCATGTGGCGGCGCTGCAAAGTGAGCACGAGGAGCTGCTGGACGAGCTGCGGCTGGAGAACGCGACGCAGGCGTCGGAGATCAAGGCACTGGAGAACGAGGTGGCCCAGCAGAAGGCACGGCTGGCGCAGTTCACAGCCAGCGAGCAGAAGAAGGCCGAGGAAGTGGCTCTGGCCGTGGCCAAGACGAGCGCCGGCGCACGCAAGGTGGAGACGCTGGAGAAGCAGCTCGCCGAGTTCCAAGACATGGTGGAGATGCTCACGCTGGAAAAGGAGACGGCCGAGATGGACAAGGAGATCGCGGAGGAGAGCGTGGAGGACCTGCAGCAGGAGCTGGAGAAGCTCAAGGCCTCCGTCGCACTAGCTTCGGCGGCTTCGAGCACTGAGCAGGAAGCAACGAGTGGCCATGCAGCTACGCCGGTCTCAGTTCCGGGTAATGCGGAGCTGGCTGAGGAGAACAAGAAGCTGCGTGTAGCGGTCAAGACGCTGCACGAGCGCGCGGCGGAGGAGAAGGCTGATCTGAGCAAGCGACTGCGTCAAGCCCAGCGGGAGAACACGGAGCTGGTGGCACTGCGTGAAGAAGTGGAGGAGCTGGCACGTTGCCTCATCTGCTGTTCAATCAGCTCAGCTGTGGGTGGATTAGTGATCTAATGTGTTTGTTTGCATGGTTGTGTGTAGACGAAGAAAAAGAACAAGTTGGAAAGCGAGGCGGAGGAGCTGAAGGAGATGCTGGACGTGGCGAACGCGTACGAGAGCATGGTGGAGGACCTGACTGAGAAAAACTTGACTCTGGGAGAGAAGGTGGCGGAGCTGGAGACTACGGTTCAGTCGCTCGAGTCGCTGCACGAGGTGGACCAAGAAATGGAGCACCAGCACACGGAGTACGAGGCCGAGCTGCGCGACGAGATCGACTCCCAGCGCGCGGCGGTGCAGGAGCTGAAGCAGGCCGTGGCTAGCCAGAAGACGGTGCTGGAGGACAAAGAGCGCACCATTGCGCGCTTCCGCGACCTGGCCCACGGCCACCGCGACGAAATCGCACAGCTGAAGGCGCAGCTACGAGCAGAAAGCGGTGCTGTGGAGTCGCTTCGAGGCGAAACTCATGTGGCTCTCAACCAGAACATGGGACTGCGTGCGTTGGCAGCGGCCGCACGGGAGCATGAGACGGAGGCGGCCAAGCAGAAGCTAGTGGCGGAGCAGGCGCGTCTGGAGAACTCATTCCTGCGTGCTGTGGTACCCAGCTCCATCTTCTCGGAGACAGACCAGAAGGTGCTTCGCGTACGTCTCACGCTGGGCCGCGTGGCTGGCAAGGCCGATATCCTGCTGCAGCACGTGAAGAAGCAGCTGGACGCGGTGGCCCAGAAGTCGTCAAGCAGTGACGAAGAGGACGAAGCCAAGGACGACGCAGCGGCGACATCATCCGCGCCCGCGTCTGCGTCAGGACCGGCGACTGTGCGGCAGATGGTGCTGGGGGACAAGCTGGCGGCCGTGTCGTGCCAGGCCAAGGAGGATCTGTTCATGCTGGAGTGCCACTTGACCACGGAAGAGGAGTTCGCCGAGGGTTGTTCAGCACTGGACAGCTCTCAGACGTTGGCGCTGGAGAACGCTCTTGATGCGGCACTCACAGCGTTCTCGGAAGGTGCGCTGCTTCTGGGTGGTGGAGAAGCGGCTTCAGCGTACGACCGTCTGATTCAGGCATCGGAGGAGTGGCACGCTTCCAGAACGGCTGCGGCTGCGGCGGCCACGGGCGCTGAAGGCTTTGCAGCACGCTGCGCTGTGGTAAAACTCCGTGCACGCAAGCAGGTGGCCAAGCTGGCGTTCTCCGTGTCGGCCACAGCGACCTTTGTCCGTGCCACCACGGGCGTCTTGGGCAGTGCGGAGATGCCTGACGACGCCCAGACGGCGGCACTGCGTTCGGAGCTGGCGCCGGTGCTGGACAAGGGGCTGGAGGAGCTGCTGGCCGTACTGGGTGTGGCGCAGCTGCTATACCGACGTGCTGAGATCGACTTGGCGTCCTCGGACGACGATCTGGATGGCCTGGTGGCCGTCGGTGGCGAGGTCGTGAGTGCCATTGAAAAGTACGCGGCTGAGGCGCAGACGCTGTGGGTGTTGCTAGAGAGCAAACTGGCGCACGCGGGGCTACTAGAACCAGCTGGACGCACGTCCGCGCAGGAGCTGGTGCAGTTTGCTCAGGAATCTGTGCTGGACGAAGCGTCGACGCTCAAGGAGAAGCTGGCGTCGCTGTTCAAGCTGGTGTGTCGTGGCGCCTTCACGGATGCGGTGGCTCCTCGGACACGGAGCGTTGAGCAGGCCGACGGCAGTGCCAATGGCCGTCCGCAGTGGCATATCCGCGCTCAAGCCATTCACCAAGAGCTGCTGGACGCATCTACGCTCCGTGCAAGTCTGGCGGAGATGAAGGAGCTGTGTGCGGCGCTGCACACGCGCATTCGGGAGCTGGAGCGCGCCGACAGCCAGCACCGTGTGGTGGCGCAGAAGTTGGAGAGCGAGGTACTACGGCTGACAGAGAGTGTGCAGACGGCGGCGCACGATAAGGCGGCGTTGGAAGCACAACTGACGAAGGAGCGCGAGCAGTTCGACGTGGCGCTGGACGAGTCGAACAAGGAGAAGACGTCTCTGGACGCACTGAACCGCGAGCTCCGCAAACAGCTGAAGCGCTCAAGTGACGCCGGCTCCAGCAGCGCTAAGAGTGCCAGTGGTCCCAGCGGTAAGGCGGCAGCTATGAGTGCAGCGGACGCTGAGGCCTTCCGACGCGTCATCCAGCAGCTTCACCAGGATCTGCATGCTGCTCGCGCTGCGCTGGCAAAAGAGAGACTGGAGCAACGTCTGGGCAGTCCCATTGCTGGTGTGAAGCGTGGGGAGAATCAGAAATCATCAGAGCGGCTGACGCAGTCTCTCAAGGAGGTGGCGACGTTCTCGCGCCAGGTGAAGGCGCAGTTGGCCATGCCTCGACTCGTAGACCTGAAGAGGGCCGAGCCAGCTCATGCGCAGCTCGTGGTCGAGAAACTGCAGCAGTCGCGAGCCCAGCAAGAATTGGCGGCACTGCGCCAGCGTGTGGCCAGCGCCATGGGCGAGGATGGCTGGGGCCAGGACGTGACGACCGCCATTACTCGCGGTGAGAGCGTCTTTGGCTGGCAGGTACCGGAGATGGAGCGGCCGCCGGTGCTGCTCGGCCGTGTGACTATGGGAGGCAGGATTGCGGCCAAGGGCTCGAATTCGTCTGTGCAGCTGGTGCTGAACCGCTCGGAGGTGCAGCAGCTTTCACAGATCCTGGTGTGCTGAGCAAAGCGTGACGTCGATGGCTGTGGGTCTGTCTGCCTCGAGGTGAATTGACTCCTGAGACAGCTTGTAGTGGCTTCGGACGTGGTTGAATGGTGATCCATTAGCGAGTCGCTGGCATGGCATGGCAGAGGTTGAGTGCACTTGAACCTCACATGGGTGCTTAGCTAGAAATTAGCGAGCTGACATCGTCAGTGGGTCGATTTGCACTTGGTTATTTGTTGGGGCCCAAAGAGCCCGTTGCACTGAGTTGCTACGTCTCCTTTTCTCCACAATGCAGATCACTTCACACGGCATCACGATACCGACACAAGAGCAAAAGCTCGCCGTCGTCACGGGCACCAGTAGCAGCATCGGCTTCGAGGCCGCCAAAGCTTCGGCGGCGCACAGTGCGCATGCGGAGCTTGCCTGCCGAAACGAAGAGCGACGAAGACGTGGAAGAAATGCATTCACTGCAAGCTGCCGTGATGGCGTCGCCTACAGAGCTTGGCTATTGCAGTGAACGCGGTGCTGCCCTTCATGCCGCGGGAGGTGGCCGCGCTCCCAACGCCTATGCAGTGACGCACAAGAACGTACGTGGCGGCGAATACATCGGCTCGGACAGCTGGCGCACGCTACGAGGCTACTCGGCCGTGGGCACCTCGCATCCATCCAGCCACTCACTCGAGAACGGTCGGAAGTTGTGGACATTGAACGGACCACTGCTAAAGAGCAACTTCGACGTGTAGGACGGCTTGACCTCGCATGACGTGATTGAGAAGGAAGAGAATGAGAGGTTTGCTTGCGAGCGCTACTTGTGATAACGCCAAGCTGAGCAGCGATTGCTAATACTGGAGCATCGAAAACCGGCAGCCAAGAGCATCGGAATGCATCGCGGAGTCGATAACGTGGCGGCGAGCTAGAGTGCTGGCAGATATCGACCCAGAACACCTGCGTTGGGTTTGCTGGCGCGGCCCAAGCAATACAACCTCAGACGCTCGGGCCCGAGTCACGTGCGCATTATCGGACGCCCCCAATGCTGCATCGCTTCAAGACGCATCCACAAAACGGCTAGTACTGGTTGAGGGAAGCTTCATAAAAGCGTTCCCGGCTGCGATTGACGTGACCACCAAGCGGGTCACTGAGTTAATGCAGGCTCGGCTGCAGCCACAGCCACTAGCTCGCATGGGAGTCCCATGCCGCCGTCGCCACAGCTGCGGCCAGCACCAAGTGTTGGCATCTGCTGTTGGCCTCTTACGCTATCCCCGCCAGCTCTCCCTGCGATGCAGCCACCCCATCAAAAGAGACCGCCAGCAACGATCGGTCACTGGTCCTGGCTCCTGGACCTCCTTCCCATCCGTGTGGTTGTGCGGTCCGTGGTTGCACGCAAATCGTGACCTCTAGGCACGCCCTCATCCTCGATTTTGACCTGCAAGACACACGCGACCAAGAGCAGCACACGATAACGCAAAATGGGACTCGGAGCCAGCAGCACCAAGTGGGTGAACGATGACATGACGTCGCAAAAGGGCAAGCTCGTGGTCATCACGGGTGCCAACGCGGGCCTCGGCTTCGTGATGGCCCGGGAGTTGGCTGCGCACGGCGCGCATGTCATCATGGCGTGCCGCAGCGAGGAGCGCGGCAAGCAGGCGGAACAGAAGATCCGCCAGCTGCTGAGCGAGCAGGGCGTACCCGCGGACGAGCTGGGCTCCGTGGAGTTCATGCAGTTGGACGTGAGCAAGCCCGCGAGCGTTCGCGAGTTCTCGCGCGTGTTCCATGAGCGCTTCGACCACTTGGACCTGCTGCTCAACAACGCAGGTGTGTACGGCGTGCCGGAGACGACGACCGAGCTCGGCGTGGAGGTGCACTTCGGCACCAACTACCTGGGCGCCTTCCAGCTCACGATGCTGCTGCTGGATCTGCTCGTCAAGTCCAAGACGCAGGCGCGCGTGGTGAACGAGAACAGCATTGTGCACGACCACTCGTGGTTGGGCATGAAGCTGGCGCCGGAAATGGGTAAGACGGCCGGCGCTACGTATCTGGACTACGGCATCGCCAAGCTGGCTCTCATGCACTTCACGCTTGAGCTGCAGCGCCGACTTGTGGCCGCCGGCGTGAAGAACGTCATCTCGGTGGCGGCGCACCCGGGCTGTTCACGTAGCAACATGTGGGCGAACCACACGCGCACGATCACGTTCGTGGACAAGATGTTGACGCTTCTGATGACGATCTGCAATGCTGTGATGCCGCTCACGCCGCCTGAGGAAGGTGCGCGTCCGATTCTGTATGCGGCCACCGTGGAGTCGGTGAAGGGAGGTGAGTACTACGGCCCGGACGGCTGGTTCCGACTCGGTGGCTACCCGTCACTGCAGAAGTCGATTCCCCTGGCCTACTCGCTGGAGGCCGCCACCAAAACGTGGGAGCTGAGCGAAAAGCTACTGAGCACCAAGTTCGACGTCGAGGAGATCTGCGGCAAATGGCGCGCGCACCAGGTGCCCCCCAGCGCCTAGAGATTGACCGATGCAGAGCAAGGAAGAAGACTCGACCAGGTTGGCCGAGCCGAGTGAAGTAGACGGGCATACAAATAGCTGTCTGGTGATTCAAAAGAGAAGTTGAACTCGAAGCAGCGACGTTCTGTTCTTGCGAATGCTACAATTACGGAGCTCACACTTCCCTCGTGTGAATACTCTATTCTGCGCTGGATGACGCGCTGGAGGTGTCGATGGAGTACGCAACGTCACGAGGGACTCACCGTTCAAGCAGCAGTCATGGATCAACGAACTTCTGCATGCCCATTCAACCCCCGGTGTGAGAGCTCCTGGCTGCTTTAGAGACAAGCCGACTGAGGTGGCATTTCGGCGGGTGTGTACTCTCGAGCAGACGAGCACGGACGCAGGCCTCGGTGCAATCTTCTGCATGGATGATGCCGCCCTGACCTCGCTTGCTGTTACAGATTTACCACTGAGTTCCTATGGGGTGCCATCACTTTTTTGCATTCATGCTCCATTGTCCAGCGGCATCAACGCCAGGATTGGCCGGTTGTTGCAAGCTGATCTTCTCAGCCACTCCAGGCTTCCCGTAGACGCTTCCAACTTGCACCGTCGCTATTCATTCACTCCGAGTGTTGCGAGATACTACCGAGCTAGTCCTGTGTCTCCGCACCCAAGCACGTGGCAAGATCTTCTCGCTCCACCCGCCCGTTCATTTCCCAAGCTCTTCTCTTGCTGGGAGGTCGACCGGTGTGGTGGGAGCGGTCCGCCAACCATTGCGTAGGGAAGAGATGGATCCCGACTGCTCAAGACCACGAGTGCTCCGCTCGCTCGAGGCGGACCAAGGATAAGTGGTGGTTCCAGTGGGAAGAGCACCACACGATGAAAACATGCCCGCGCTGCAGGAAAACCAACCTCAGTATCACCGGCGAGGAGGCATTCTTGTGCTCGCACTGCAGCCTGATGCTCGAGCGCGACGTGACGTGAACGCCGCGCGCAGTATCTACCTGAAGAACGAAGACCTGCTCACTCGGGCTCCTGGAGTCCAGGTGACCGGAGATGCCTACTCCGCGGTTGTTAGGTGCGCGTGAGCTTGCTCACACGCGTCGATCCGAAACAAAAAACGGCATGTCGCCTAGGGCCAGGACGGCACTTTGGCACGCTTGCTGACAGGATTGGCATAGACGAGCACCTGGTCACACGTCGCAGTCGCTCATGGTCCCTGCCACGACGCAGCGTGACGCTCGCTGCCCGGCAAATGCATACGTAGTCAAGTTCTCTCGCGAGTGGGAGACGCACGAGCGTCAGCGCCAGCCACAAGTTAATCCACGCAGCGCCAAGCAGCCCGAGAAGCAGCGAGACCGAGCAGACACGCCACCAAGCAGGCATGGGTCTCACGTGGAGCGCAACGAACAACTGGACGGCTGCGGACATGCCGTCACAGAAGGGCAAGATCGTGGTCATCACGGGTGCCAACTCGGGTATCGGCTTGGAAGCTGCCAAGGCACTGGCGACGCACGGCGCGCACGTCGTCCTGGCTTGCCGCAGCGAGAGTCGCGGGCTCCACGCCGAAAAGACCATCCGTCAGTTGCTGAGCGAGGAGGTGTCGGCGGACCAAGCTGGCTCTGTGGAGTTCATGCAGGTGGATGTGGGCGACTTTGACAGCGTGCGCCGGTTCGCTAGTGCTTTTCAGGAGCGCTTCGACCACCTGGACTTGCTGATCAACAATGCTGGTGTGTCTGTTCCCCCGGTGACGCACACGGCCGATGGTTTGGAGGCGCACTTCGCTATCAACCACTTGGGCCACTTCTACCTCACGAGTTTGCTGCTTGGGTCACTGAAGAAGTGCAAGACACAAGCACGGATTGTGAACGTGAGCAGTCTGGCGCACAAGGCCGCGTGGCTTTTCTTCAGCTTCGCGACGCTAGGCCACACGCGCGGTGGCTTCCGTGACTACTGCACGTCCAAGATGGCGAACTTGCTGTTCACGTACGAGCTTCAGCGTCGGTTAGCGTCGTCGAAGATCGGAAACGTGATGGCAGTTGCTGCGCACCCGGGGCTTTGCCACAGCGACATCTGGAACAAGTACTACCGGACCACGTTTCCGCGCTTCATACAGGGTCTGATCATCTGGCTGGTGTCGCTACTGCCCTTCCTGACGCAACAGCTTGGCATGCTGCCCATTGTGTACGCGGCGACCATGCCCAACGTGAAGGGCGGAGAGTACTACGGCCCCAACGGCTTCCTGCACATGCGCGGTTACCCGGGACTTGAAAAGTCGTCGTCCATGAGCTACTCGCTAGAGAACGGCAGGAAGCTCTGGGCTCTGAGTGAAGAAACGCTGGACAAGAAGTTTGTCGTCGAAGCTTGAGTGAGTCTGCGGCGGCGTTGCGGATAACTCCGCGAGTGAGAGAGGAAACAGGAAGAAGGCACTGAAGTCGCTGTCCTTGACCAGCATGACGGGTATTTGTGAATGGGTACATGTGGGCCGTGTACTGAAATGAATGAGGCTTGATGCCAGCCAATCTCATTTCATCCAATCGTGTGAGGTTAAGTCAGCAGGCGGCTCCTTTTCAACCAATAATCGATTCGTATTGAGAACTCCACACTGTCCAGTCGACGGAACAGACGAGCGAAGAGCTACAGACAGACACCGCCAAGAAGGCCTTGCCATCCGATCGGAAGCTGCAGCTCTTCGCCGTGCTCGCTCTCCCTCTGCACTCGCCCCACCGCTTCCACAGGAGCAGCAGCAGCAGCAGCAACAACAACTCGTCCACCGCCCGTACACCATGAAGGTGAAGACGATCTCGCGCGTGGAGAAGGACTTCACGAAGGAAGTAGAGAGCGACAAGCTCAAGGTCTACCGCAACTATGACCCCGCGCTGCACCCGTTCGAGCGAGCGCGCGAGTACACGCGCGCACTGAACGCCGTCAAGCTGGAGAGGTTGTTCGCCAAGCCCTTCGTGGGCGCGCTGGACGGCCACTGCGACGGCGTGACGGCCTTGGCCACGAGCCCAAAGAGCCTTGTGGCCTTCGTGAGTGGCGCCGCTGACGGCGAGGTGCGCGTGTGGGACCTGCCGCGCCGCAAGTGCGTTTGGTCCTGCTACGGCCACCGCGGCTTCGTTCGTGGACTGGCTGTGGCGCCGCACGGCAACACCTTTTTCTCCTGCAGCGAAGACAAGACGGTCAAGCAGTGGTCACTCAATGTCTCGGACGAGGACGACGATGTGCCCACGGCGCTCTCCACCTTCACCTCCAAGGAGTCCTTCCTGTACGTACACCTCCGCCATTGGCCACTACACTGCGCCAGAACTTGCAACTCACAAATATGCTGCATGCTTTGTGCATTCCTCCCTCTCTCTGAATGTGCACTTGCAGTGGCATTGACCACCACTGGACCAAGAGCCTCTTCGCGACGTGCAGCTCCAAGGTTCAGGTGTGGGACCCGGCGCGCTCAGATCCTGTGCACGAGTTCGCTTGGGGTGCCGACTCGATCAATTCGGTGCACTTCAACCCTGCAGAGGCGTCGCTGCTGGCGTCCACGGGCTCGGACCGCAACATCACGCTCTATGACATCCGCGTGGCTTCCTCCATGCGCAAGATCGTCATGGAGATGCGCTCCAACGCACTGGCCTGGAACCCCATGGAGCCCATGAACTTCACTGTCGTACGTCTTGCGATTCGCGTTCTCGATGCGCTTTCTCCTGGTACTCTCGAGCGCTCACGTGTTGTATGGTGTCCGATGGCTATTGGATGGATCGTTGACTCCTGCAGGCCAACGAAGACCACAACTTGTACACGTTCGACATGCGCAAGATGAAGCGCGCCATGATGGTGCACAAGGACCACGTGTCGGCCGTGTACGTGCTTGACCGACTCCGCAGTTACTTCGACCGTCGCTGTCTGTTCTGCGGATCGACGATGGGAGCCAATGACGGACGTTGCTGACGTGCTTCTGTGCTTGTGCATGTGCTGACTGTAGGATGGACGTGGCGTACTCGCCCACGGGTCGCGAGCTCGTGGCCGGCTCCTATGACCGCACGATCCGCATCTTCAATGTTCGCTCGACAAGAAGCCGCGAAGTGTATCACACCAAGCGCATGCAGCGGTACGTCTCCACCTCTGTCTCTTGGCCGACGCACAGCTATTGCGCACGCAACCCCCGTCAAACGGAGGAACCGCCACGGCGAGTCACTGCGGCTCGTCTGGTAGTTGCGAGCCTCGCGGGGCTTGTAGACCACCCACTGGCTGCGCCGTCGCGGAGTAGACACCGCCGTGCTGCTCTGGATCCGTACTGACGCGTGGCGATCCTGTCACTGCTGTTCTTGCGTATGTGCGTGTCGCTTTCTCTCGTTTGCTATGCTTTCTAGGATCTTCTCGGTCAAGTTTAGCGCCGACGCCAACTTCGTCCTGTCCGGCAGTGACGACACGAACATTCGTATCTGGAAGGCAGAGGCCAACAAGAGCATTGCAAAGGTACGATGCGCGCCTCATGCCGGTTTCCAGTGGGCTGCGGCCACCATGCTTGCTTGCTGTTGGGGCCCCCTTGATGTCCGTTGGCTGGTCGTTTCGTTGCTCGTGAATGCTAACGCTTCTGGTTCTTTCCACGCTTGCAGCCGAACCCGCGTGAACGCCGCAAACTTGAGTACAACGAGTCGCTCAAGGAGCGCTACCAGCACCTGCGCGAGATCAACCGCATCGCTAAGTACGTGACCTGCATTACTTTCTGTCGGCCTGAGCTGGGCTTGAAGAGCCCAGAGCTCTGGCCTGTGCTCTCTTCGACTTACTAACGCTCGACTCGCTTGCGCGCCTGCCCTATCTTGTGCTGCAGATACCGCCACGTGCCCAAGGCCATCAAGAAGGCGGCGGAGGCCAAGCGCGAGGCCAACGCCCGCGACAAGAAGAAGATGGCCAACCGGCGCGCCCACGCCAAGGCCGGCGCTGTGCCGCACACCAACATCCGCGAACAAGCCATCATCAAGGAAATGGAGTAGAACGGCTCAAGAAGGCGGCCGGACGCTTCGCCGTGCGGCTCGAGGGCCACGCGCGCGACTGGTGCGGCACCACCCGGAGCGGTGCAGCGCGGCGCTGGCCCCAGCCGTGTCGGTTTGCCGGCGGCCACGGTATTCCGGCGCTTCTTCTGTCTGTAGGCTCCAAACTCACAAATGTCACCTTTTCATCCTCAACCGTAGTGTCAAGCCCAGTAAATGCTGCAGATAGACCGCCCACGCGAGCCCAGAGCTCCGAAAGCGCCGCGTGGGGCGAAGGTTTCGCGCCTGAAGCAGCGGAGAAGCGCCTCGGAAGCCGCAGCGGCGCGGCTGTCCTCGCCGCTGGTTGCGCTGCCGTCCTCGCCGCTGAGCTCTTCCGACTCGCTCGGTGGTGTTGGGTTTCTATATTTCTCTGACGCGCGGCCGTCAGAGCGGCCTCGCCCCAGCCAGCCAGCTCATATGTCGACCGCTAAATCGACGGCGAGCTTGGCAGCACTCTTGCGCTGGAAAGTGGCGATTTCCGAGGGCGGAAGTGCAGGAGTACGGGCGATCGCAGTGTGTCTGCTTGGGGCCGAAGGAGGCTTTGTCCTCGGGGCGCAGCTGGCGGAGGTGGCTTCGCTGTGGATGTGGATGCCGCACACGGATCGGACGCCTTGGCGCCGTGGCTACGGCACAAAATCCTGCGGCCTGGCAGATCTCTGGGTCTCGTTGTCGGGACTCCCGATCCGGGAGCTTCGACCGCTCGCTCGGTGCCAGGTGATGAACGCCGTGCTGCGCTTGCCTCGCAGTCCCATCCATTAGGCTTCGGTGTTGAAATACGCCAGCGAGCACGCACTTCCTGTGGCTCTTCTCCTGATCGCAGTGCAAGTCGTCTTCGGCTAGGAGTTCTCACTCGAGCAGCAAGCTCGGGGACGACTTTCTGCAGACTCGCCAGGAGATTTGCGCTACAAAACGCTGTTCGTTAAATCCGCAAAGACGCACGCCCGGAAGGCACTTACAATCTCGTCATTCTCGGGCGAAATGCAGTCGGAAAACAGCAGGGAGAAGACGGCGGCTAGCAGCGAGAAGCAGAGAAGGAACAGGCGGCTTGAAGAACGCAGGGCGGTGAGTGCCCGTGTGTCTCAAGCACAAGAAGGAGGCAACGCTTCTCGCGCCGGCAAGAGGTTCGTTGCGAGGCCAGCAGCATATTGAATTCTTTGTTGGTCTCTCCCTTGCGGAAAAGGAATCCCGGCCAGCAGATCTAATTTGCGGCCTCATGGAACGCTGCGGGCTGCGGGCTGTGGCCTGCGAGTGGCCTGCGTGGAGCTGACGGACAGCATGGGACAGCCAGCCAGCTGGCTGCATGCACAATGCGTAAGCTCCGACATTTAGTCAACACCAGGGCCGAGCTTGGAGAAAGCGCCTTTTTCATCGAGACCCAGATGTCCGGCAGAAAAAAGCGCCGAGACAAAATCCAACATCTTTTTTGCGCGATAAAATGGCTTTTCCAGCCAATCGGCACGCGGGTCTTTTCTGTGTTGCTGTCGACTTTGCGCTACCTGTACCCAGTGTGACTTTTGCGCAGAGAAAGTGGTCAAATCTCCGCGAGAGTGCTTTATCATTGGTCTTACAAATGCCACTGTACATTTCGTGAACCAAATTCACAGTTGCACCCCCGCCATGTGATTGGTTCCTGCGCCAGCCCCTACCCGCGCCGTTTTGCCCGCCCAAGAGCCCAACTGCTGAGCTCATTTCTGCAGACACCGCCAGAGGAGGAAGCAGCTCGGAAGGGAGCACCTCGGAAGGAAGCACCAACCCAAGGCGCGTCGCCCTGCTCGTCTGCAGCTGTCCGTGCGTCTGCTAAGACTTCTTAGACCTCTGCGTCCTGAGCCGGAGCTGCGTGCCGCGTGCTGCGTGCTGCGTGCTGTGTGCGAGTCGCCATTGCCCGCGACAAGAGCTTAAAACGCGACTCAAGGAAGCAGAAAGCAAGTAAACATGAAGGTGAAGGCGGGCTCGGAGGCCAGTAAGACGGCGCTGGAGCTGGCCGAGTCGTCGGAGTGGGCGGCGCTGGACCGACTCATCTCAGCGCATGCGGAACGCGCGGAGGAGATGGACGACTTTGGCATGATGCCGCTGCACTGGGCCTGCACCGACACGCATGTGCCGCTGCGTGTGGTGAAGAAGCTGGTGGAAGTGGCGCCCAGTGCACTAGCACACAAGAACAAGGGCGGGCTCATCCCGCTACACATCGCAGTGAAGGCAAAGACCAAGTTGGAGGTCATCACGGCGCTGGTAACGGGTGCCGCGGACGACGGCGACTGCGTCTTCGAGGAGACCCCGACAGGCGAGACGGCGGCCGAACTGGCCCAAGCGTACCACCTATCAGCGGACAAGGTGGCGTATCTCACAAATACGGAGGAAGCTCTACGCGCTGCAGGCAAGGGTCCCGCGCGGCCGTCAGCGCGGTTCCAGAACTTCTTGCAGCAACCCGGAGGCTTCCCGCTGGACGACGGCTCGCTCACCACAAGCTGCAACAGTTTCCGTAGCCTTCCACCGGCGCTGTCGAGCAACCGCGGCGGTGACGCTGGACGTGCTAGTCGTAATCAGTCGCTGAGTGGTCTGCGTGCCATGGATCACACGTGGGCAACCACGTCAGCGAGCGCGTCCATGAACCCAGTGAATGGCGCGCTGCGGTTCCAGAATGGACTGGCGCCCCCTTCTGACTCTGGTTCAACTGTGCCGCTCCCACCGCGCTGGCGACTGGACAAGCGTTGCAACATTTGCCAGCTCAAGTTCAACTACTTTAAGACGCGACACCATTGTCGCTCGTGCGGCGAGTCGGTGTGCAGCACGCACTCGAACCGTCGACTGCCGCTGCATCATCTAGGACTCAAGACGCCGCAGCGGGTGTGTATCTTGTGCTATGACGATCTGCGCGAGAATGGCGCGCCTTCAGCGGTGGTCAACATGTATGGCCACGGCCGCGCCAGCGGCCTGCCGGAGAGTGACGGTTTGGCGCGTCAGGAATCCATGCCTGTGATGCCCAAGCACCGCAGCAGTGTCTCAAAACTGAAGCATGGCAGCTTGTCGGTGAAAGCTCGACCACCGCTGCGCTCCGCCAATAGCAACGTGTCGCTTACGGCCACCTCTACCAGTAGTCGAAGCCCATCGGAAGCTTCGGATCGCTATTTCCACACGGCACACAACCCGTCGCGTCGGTTTATCTCGGGCAGCGGCGACTCTAGCGAGCAAAGCGCTCAGGGGACCGACGCGTACTCGCCGGCTTCAGAGCTGCCGTTCGATGAAGAGCTACTGGGTCGTCCTCGCGCTTGGACGGACTTGGACTCGACGGAGAAGTATCTGGAGATGCAGGACCAAGTGCGTGAGTTGGAAGCGCACTCTCAAGAGCTGGAGAACGCCAAGTCGCGGCTGGAAGGAGAGATGCAAAGAAAAAACGACGGCATCGCAGCCGATGAACGGGGTCGTCTGGCAGCTGACCGCGCGGTGGCGGAGCTGCGCAACAACCGGATCATTGACATCAACCGGATCATGCTGGACGATGACGAAGAGGAGGACCATGAGAACCGGAACAACGCCAATATCGACGCAGCCCAGGAGAACGAGGATAAGCACAAGATCAACGAGAAATATGAGGACGAAGAAGTGCCCGTGGAAGAGCAGGAAGTGAACGTGGCTATGACGTGCAACTACCTGGGGCAGGTGTTCCTGGACCGCGGCGAGTTCACCACCGCAGCCGTGGAGTTCCGCAAGTCTGTGGAGGCGAACCGCAAGGACCCAGAGGTGTGGATCAACTTGGCACGTGCGCTGCATGGCGCGGGTGAGTTCTACGATGCGGAGATCGCCATCCGCCGTTCGCTGGCGCTGAGTGCCAAGAGCTACGCGTCTCTAACCATGCTGGGCAAGATCCTGCATGCTAAGGGCGAGCACGATAAGGCCGTGGAGATTTTCCGCGAGGCTCTCAGTATCATGACCCAAGACGACGACTCGGACGACGATGTGGGCTCCATGACCGTCGGGTGGTAAGCATCAAGAGGTTTGCTTGCTCTCTTTCTCTCCGTGCCGCCTGTGTGCTTTGTGACGCACCGCGGTTGAAGAGTGGTGGGCTTGTGGAAGTTCCTCGAGCGTGTGTGACCAGCTCAAGGCTGGAGGGAGCACCTGGAAGACCGAGAGCGAGCTGCTCGCCGAGTCCTCTTGTGAAGACGGAGAGCTTGGGCGTCCGCCAGATTTGTATGCTTTGCCTTTTATTTAGCAAGAAAAAGACACCAAGGTGCGCAGTTTATCGCTGACGCCGCGCCGCTCGTGAGCTGAGCTCGTGGCAAAGGAACCGCGTGGCCCGAGCGAGAGGCTGAGGGAGGTGAAGAATCCGCGCGATTATATAGTAGGGAGACCACTGCGGAAGGGTCGGAGAAGAACAGAAACACAATATATGCACTTCAAGTTACAAGCGAGTCACTGACTTCTCGCAGCCAGTGCAGTGCAACATTGTTGAACAAGCCAACCTACATGGACATCGGCAGATGTTCGACCACTGAAGTCAGATAGACTCAGTAGCCCACGCCAGCGTAGATTTCAAGCTGCGCCAGCAGGTCTTGGTAGATCACTTCGTTTGCGTTGATCGCCCAAGTAAAGTCCAAGTGCGAGAAGTCTGGGACAGCGTGCTCGTGGACGATGGTGCCGTCAGGAAGTCCGGA
>JAADYK010000503.1:0-18778 GCA_023338225.1 Halophytophthora batemanensis
CCTGACCTGCCGTCTCGCGTCTGCTGTCTGCTTCCTCATTGATTTCGAGTGGCCAGCGGCGGATAGGCGGTGCGGATAGTTTGCGTCATAAACTTCGTAATCGCGTCGGGTGACAGTCAAGTTGATGCAGTCGGTCATTGGCCAGAAGTGACACCACTTTCCACCAATCGACGCGCTACACCACCTGACCGCACTCCCTCTAGCATCCAATATCCTCTTGAATGCCCAATGCTCACGAGACTCCCTCCAAACAGCAACAGACTGCCATCTGAACCTGCAATACCGCATACTTGGACCCTGCGGTGTGACACGCTCCATTCGCTCGCCCCGTCGATTACGGATTCCCCCACGCCAACGTCACTCTCGTTCATCCATCAGCGGCACCAGGTCTGTGCCACGGCATTGCAGCACTTGCGGCGTCCCCCACAGGCCCCCGCGACGTAGATCCGCTCCCTCTACCACCGCAGCACGCTCCTCTGCGTCTGTGCTTCACTCCCGTCCTCTCCGCGCCTCCAGCAACCCCTCAGAGCACCCGTACTGCTCGACCAACGCTCCATAACTCCCGCCATCTCCAGCAGTGACTCGACCATGGCCGGAATTGCAAGCAGCTCCGCCGCAACGAACAGCGTGGGCTCCGCCAGCGGCTCCGCGCCCGCCCCAGCCGCCAAGGCCAACGTGGGTCTCTCCTCCATCGAGGATGCACTGGATCGCATCCGCGCTGGCGAGTTCGTGGCCGTCATGGACAACGAAGACCGCGAGAATGAAGGTGACTTGATCATGGCAGCGCAGTTTGCTACGGAGGAGAAGGTGGCTTTCATGCTGCGTCACACCACGGGCATCATCTGCGTGCCGGCGCTTCCGCAGCGCCTGAAACAGCTGCAGCTCCCCCTCATGGTGGAGAACAACACGGAAGTGCACAAGTGCAAGTTCACGATCACCGTGGATCTGCGCGAAGGCAACAGTACAGGCGTGTCTGCGGCCGACCGCGCGCGTACCATCCGTGCGCTGGCTGACTCAAGCGTGCAGGCCGACGCCTTTAACCGTCCGGGCCACATCTTCCCGCTTGTGGCGCAGGACGGCGGCGTCATGGTGCGTGCTGGTCACACGGAAGCTGCTGTGGACCTCGCTCGACTGGCTGGAGTGGAGCCACTTGGCTACATCTGCGAGATGAACGACGAGAATGGTCGCATGATGCGTCGTCCGCAGCTGGAAGCCTTCTCGCATGAGCACAACGTGGCTTTGATCACCATTTCGGACCTCATTCGCTACCGTTCACGCACCGAGACGTTGATCAAGCGTACTTCCACGACTGCTGCAAGCGTCAAGACGCCTCTAGGCGACTTCCAGAGCATCGAGTACAAGTCGCTGGTGCACGAGAACCAGCACTTCCAGGCTCTGGTGTTGGGCGATGTGAGCCAACAGAGCCAAGTGCCGGTTTTCCTGGTGGAGGACGGCTTTGAAGCCGGTGTTCAGGCTCAATGGGCTCAGCAGTACGTGGCCAAGCACGGGTGTGGCGTGTTGGTGTACGTGAACGGCTCGACGCAGCTACTGCAGATCAGCGGTGAGCTCATGGCGCGTCAGAGCATCTTTGGCATGGCCATGCAGGTACTACGGGACCTTCAGGTGAGCTCTGTGCGTCTCCTGACGGCGCAGGACAGCGGCTTTGACCACCACGGCTTCGGTATGGACATTGTGGGCTCGGAGCGTCTCGCCATGGCTTAAGGCAGGCACGTAGCAGTCCCCAGACGCGTTCCCTCATAGAGCAACGATAGGAAGCGAGCAAGACCACGCTATACACACGCGCACATTCTTGTTGACTCCTGGTCTCACTACTTCATCTCTCAGGACTGAAGCTGTCTACCATTGTCGTACTTGAAGTACACACCTTACTTGCGCGCTTGCTGCCGGAACGTCTTCTGCTTGGCCTTCGAGCGCACGAAGAAGAGGTAGGCGCCCACGGCCGCCACCGGCAGCAAGTACCATGCAAAGAGCGTCACGGGCGGCGCTGTAACCCCCTGCAGACCGTCCTGCTTGGGTTCCGTCTTGGTATCAGCCACCAACTCCTTCGTGTTGGCTGCATTGGCGAGCCCCAGCTCAGCGTCCTTGGGGTGGTAGCCATCTCCGCCTTGGGGTTCCACTGCATTGGCCTCTTCCACCGCTGCTGCTTCCTCCTCCGCCTCATTCCGGCCTTCTTCCGCTTCATTCTTGGGTTCGCCCTCTTCCCGACGCAGCGCCACAGCCGTCTCCTCCGTTGCTGGTTGGGTTACAAGCGGCACCACCACGTCCTGGAAGGCGTACTGACTACGCAGCCACTTGTCCACTTCCACGAGCTCCCAGTTGTCCTCCGAGCCACAAGTAGGACACACTTCAGGCTTGGGCCACTGCGGGTGGTGCAGCCGCTTGTTGACGCCGTTGTGGGTCTCCCAGAGCCAGCGTCGCAGTGCCAGCGGCTTGTCCTCGGCCTGTGCCACGGCCTTGACCTTGTCCAGCGTATTGCCTTGCAAGAAGTGCTCAGCGCAGTTCACGCACCCGAAAAAGTGCTTCATGAAACGCCGGATGGACGCCACCACGGACACCATGAGCTCCGCGCTTCTGGCTCCAGTCTCAGGTGGGTTCATGGTCAGCATGTGGAACATATTCCACTGGCCGCAGGTGTACAGCGCACAGGCGCCGTAAGTAGCTCCCTGACCCACGAACAGGTTGTCCAGACGCTGCCAGTCCGGTACGACCACGCCCGTAAAGTCGTAACGCGCTTCTTCAGCCTGGAAAGCGGCCACAGTGCCTTGCTGCCACTCCGTGACCATGGCGTCCCAGGTGTCAAAGTCCAGTAGTGCCAGGTCCTTCACCTTGTCATAGAGCTGGGCGATAAGCTTCCGGTTAATGGCTCCTGGGAAGGTCTGTGAGACCATTTGCAGCCAGCCGCGCATGGCGTCAAACTCCTCGTCGTCCATATAGTCGCTTCCCACGAACATGCCCTGCTTGAGGCCAAAAATGAAGGCCGAAGCAGCGTCCTGGATGCGCGTCGTCTGGTTCATAGGCAGCGTAGACTCTTCCCAGAACGAGCTGCGCTTCTGCTCGCCCGGAGCCACTTCTTTGGTCTCTTCTGGGGCAGTAGTAGCCTCAGTTTCACCCTTCTTGGCCTCTTCAGCTGCAGCCTTGAGGTCAGCTTCGGCCTTGTCCTTGTCGGCGTTCGCCTTCGTGTCAGGTGGCTGCGTGCCGGTTTCGTTGATGGCAGCCTCCAGGAAGACACCGTCCACGTAATCCTTGACCTCCTGCACCGTGTGCGTGCCGATGATACGCTTGTTCTCGGCCTTGGGGTTCTTCTTGTCAAAGTTGAGCGTCATGAGCGTCGGGAAGCCCGTGATGCCCACGCGACGACACTTGACGTGGTCCATGCAGCTCAGCGCGCCTACGTAGATGTTGTCCTTCTCCTTGTAGTAGGCCGCCAGCTCGAAGAAAGCTGGCGCGAAGTGTTTGCAGTGCGGGCAGCTACGCATTCACAAGCACAGAGAGGCGTGAGTTTACGGACCGTTATGCACTGCCAGTGCACGGTCGGAGGCGTTCCAGGTCGTACAAGGGGTGGTAGAAGTCCACGAGCCAGGGCTTGTCCGTCTTGGCCATGTGCTCGTCCCAGTTGCCGTCCGTGAGGTACGTGATGTTCGGGTGGCCCTCCGGGAAGAGCGGCTCGCCCTTGTCGTTCGGGTCGACCCCGCCGGCCATTGCGCCCGGAGCCGCCGGCGAAAGAACCACCGCCGCGACCGCCGCCGCCAACGACAGCGCCAGCGCGTGCAGCTGCATGGTGCGTCTAGCAAGGGGGTGGGTCGGGAGAAGCAAGCAAGCAGGCGGGCAAGCAGGCAGGCAGGCAGGCACACACGAGTCGCCTGACTGCGTTGCACGTGGAGCTTGCGAGAATGCGGCGTCCGTCCCCCCATCCTGGCGGAGGTGTCCGTCAGACCAGATCCCAGTGGGGTGACGTTTGTATTGATTGCTACAGTGTATTGGATGATGAAGTGTGTACTAACTGTGGAAGTAGTAGTAGAAGAAGTAAGTTGCTTTGAAACATGCACACTCCATTCTGATGTAGTTTGCGAGGGTATGACAGATACAGGGAGCGACAGGCTTCTATTGGAGAGGGCTTCGGGCTGACTCCTCGAGCGCCAGCTGGCACACTGGTTGGGGGCTGCTTGAGCGTAACGCCTCCATGTATCCCAAAGTTACAACGAGATACTAAAGTACCATCCTGGCCCTCGAAGACGTACCGATTTCTGGTTCGGGTCGATGTGTGCGAGCAAGCTCACGCGCAACGAACAGCCGCGGAGCAGCCATCTCCGGGCACCCGGACTCCAGGAGCACGAGCGAGGAGAGGCGTTCGTTCTTCAGGTAGAAGCCACGCATGGCGTTCACGTCGCGGTCGAGCGTCGGACTGCAGTGCGAGCATGATAGGAGCTTCTCGCTGGTGATGTTGTGGTTGGCTTTCCCTCAGTGCGAGCATGTCTTCGTCGAGCAGTGCTCTTCGCACCGGAACCGCGACTTGTCCTTGATCCGCCTAGAGCGAGCAGAGCACTCATAGTTTTGAGCGGCTGGGATCCATGCCTCCCCTGCGCACTGGCTGACCGACCGACCGGCCACTCCCACCGGTCGATCTCCCGTCGAGAGAAGAGCTTGGAGAGGGAGTAACCTCCCTCTCCTGGCGCTAGCTAGAGATGAAGTAGGTAGATGCTCGAATAGCGCAAGGACTGCTGGCTGGCCAGTGATTGGCGTGCCATCTTGTTCACGAGCAGATGATAGGCTAGACCCCACAAAATCTACGATTGACCAATCCTGGCCTTGATGCAGGTGAATATGGGAGGGTGAATGCCATAAAAGTGCTGGCTTCTCGTGGGAATTAAGTGATAGATTGGTAACAGGCAGGTGGCTCTGAAAGTGCGCGTCGAGCAGCATGGATGACCAGCCAGCGGTATCTGCGTCGACCGTAGCGGTGGCGGCCACAGGGAAGGAGCGCCACGCGTCTGGTAAGGGCAAGCGCAAGCACACGGGTGCTCCCACCGGTGTCACTTCAGCTGACGCGGAAAGGCCCCGCGAACCGAGGAAAGCGCAAAAGAAGGTCCCAAAGCAGAAGCGCGTGGGCAACTTCAGGAGGTACGTTGGCATGCTGCAGCAGCTCGCAACGTCGTGACTCGTCCTTCCGTTCACTAGGGAACTTACTGTTTATCTCGTTATTATTGGCGCTGCTGCATTCTCGGTGCTGCTGCCCTTCCAGTTATTACTCGTATCGGTTGGGACAGAAGCACCAGGGCGAGTTGGAGGACGATCCGCGCCTGGCTGTGCTGGATAAGACGTGGTTCGAAGGCAAACGAGGTCTGGATATCGGCTGCAACTCGGGCGAGTTTACTATTACCGTCGCTCGGCGTATGGAGCCCAGCTACTTGCTGGGCGTGGACGTGGATCCGCAGCTCATTTCGCGCGCCCGATCTCACCTCAAGGACATCATGCAGCAGGAGAAGATCAAGAAGGCTTTCGACGAGATCCCAGCCCTTCAGACCTCTGTCGGCACCACTACAACAGCGCCAAACTCCAAGGATGTTGGCTCCGAGGTCGCCGCTCCTGCTGATGTGCATAGCGAAGTAGAGGAAGGGTCATCGGCCTCTTCTCCTACAGGACCAGCGCAAAAGCAGCAACCAAGCGATGGAGACGCGTTCGCGAATGAGATGCCGCTGTCCTTCCGACTGTGGAAGCCCCCAACGCAAAGCAGTGGTAGTGCTGCACCCAGAACTATTGGCAAGGTCTCCATCGGGTACGTCCAAGGTGTCGGGACGTGATTTCCATCTCGTTTCACCTCTATATGCTCACTGTCTACTGCGAATACGTGCCGTGTTGTAGAACCTCCTTCCCCTTGAACGTGGTTTTCAAACGGGAAGACGTAGTGGTCGACACGCATGCAGGCAAGGACTACGACTTCGTCACCTGGTACGTTCTTCCATCCAATACGCCTTCATGCCTGCACTGATCGCCTCAAAGAACTCATTTGAACGCCTTTCTCCTGCGTGCTGTGCAGTTTTAGTGTGACCAAGTGGGTCCACCTCTTCCACGGCGACGAAGGGATCAAGAAGGTGTTCAAACAGATCTACGCGCTGCTAGCACCCGGCGGTCGACTCATCCTGGAGCCGCAGCCCTGGAAATCCTACCATAAACGCAAGTTCACGTCCGAGATCACGGCCGCCAATTACCCCAAGATCCAGCTGCGGCCGAAGGACTTCCCGAGTTATTTGGTGGGCACGGTGGGCTTCCGGAGCTGCGACTTTCTGCAGGTCTGTCAGACGTCTGCCAAGGGCTTTCGACGGCCCATTTACGTGGCTCGTAAGTGACGAAATGACGACTGCAGCCACGCAGAAGTCCATTCCAAGAGATAACCAGTGCTGTCCGCCACCATTCGAGCGCAAACCTGGTGCTGCTTACGCGGCTTACTTACCGAAGTGTGCGTTGCTGTAGTTGGACGTCTATTACGACCCCATGGGATGGCTGGAATCAGCTCTAGCCGAGGCTTACTGTCGGTGGCGAAGCGCATGGGATCCCCTTCGCGCTGCAGTGGCAGCAGAGCAGCAGTCTGAGCCGTATGGACCTGCTCTTGGGCGCTCAGTCGCGGAATCCTCCCCTCCGTTCTTGGGCTAGCAAAGAAGAAGAAAGGCGAGCCACCAGTAACGCAGACCGTTTGGACGAGATGTAAGTGCATCTGGAGCGATAGACCTCGCCATAAAGCACCGAGATCGCTGGACGTACCTTTCCGCATGATGGCCGCGGCCTGGCCTCTGGGGGCGCCCCCGCCTGGCCCGCCCTGACCCAGCGTGGGGATGGCGCCCTTGAGCTTCTTCCAGAGCTTGACGCGCTTGAACATGGGCGCGTGCTTCAACGTGCTCCATCGAAAACAACTTGCAGGTTAAGGCAACTACGATAAAGTGTCGTGTCGGTCGATATGACGGGCAGAGTGCAGAGCGCAGAGCGCAGACATAGCAGCAGGTAGTGGGGAGGATATATGTCTGGGAAGACGATGAAGAGGATCTGGCTGCCGCGCAGATAGACCTGCTCCACCTGCGTGGTGTTGCCGTTGATGTCGGTGCGCACGGCGTCCTTCATGACGCAGTTCATGTTGTCCTCCGTCTCGTCCAGCAGGCCGCGGTACGTCTCGCCCGTCTTCATCTCGATGGACACGATGGTGCCCTCGCCGTCGTGCAGCAGGATGGTGGGGATGCCCACGCCGCGCTTGCCCGTCACTGCCATGGCTGACCTTGTGTGCGTGCGAGGGTGTGCGCGCGCGCGGTGCGGTGCGATGTGCTTCCCGAGCGAGAGCTTCCCTACTGCCTTCGTGCGCGTCGACGAGGAATGCAATCCGCTTGGCGAACGCAGCAAAGCCCAGCTTTCGCTGTCCCAGATAGACTGGGTCCACGACCTCCCTGGAAAGTGCGAAAGTAGATATGGACCAATCAACGTCTGTGGTACTGGGTTTGGATTGGTCATGATTTCGAAAGACTGACCAACTACCGCAAACTTTTCGGGACGCGACGACATCAACTCGGCTGGCAGCCAACGCCACATGCCTCAACACTACAAACAAGTACATGAACGAAACACTACGGCGAAGGCGAGGTGGCGGCGCAAGAAGCGTAGCAACGGAGTGGAGTGGCTAAATATCGCACTTGTATTCTGGGCTGGTCATCATCTCCCACTGCTAGACGGCATCAAGCACAAGCAAGCTTCACTTGCAAACCGCCCAACAAACCAACCGAAAGAAAGCCAGCAAGCTCTCGACGGAAGCAGCCCACGACGGCCAACGCGCAAGCGCGCCAGCGTGGACGGAGAAGACGAGCGACTCGCAAACTCGCAGTCTGCACCGCTTAACGGTACGACTTCTGGAAGCGAGCGCGGGCGCTGCGGCCACCGAACTTCTTGGCCTCGCAGCGACGCGGGTCGGCCACCAGCAGGGTACGGTCGTACGCCAGCAGGATGTCCTTGATCTCCTTCTTGGAGGCCTCGTCCACGTCTGTGCCAATCACGCAAGAAGCAAAACAGCGTCAGCACCTACTACAAAACCAGTCGCTCCCATGTTGCAGTGGACAACGTACACTTCTGGTAGTAGGCGACGATAGCCTTGGCGATGGCCTGACGGATCGCGTAGATCTGCGCGGTGTGACCACCACCCTTCACGCGGATACGGATGTCCACCTGCAGCGTCGTCGTCCGCGTCGTCGTTCGGGCGGCAGCACCAAAGAGAAACACACAGATTAGCACAAGCACCACGGGAGATGCGGAGAGGGAGTGCAAGCCAGTTGCGACAGCATGATGTTCGCACGACGGCAAACAGAGCATGCACACAGATTTGTTGGGTGGTGCGAGTGCTGGAGCACAGCGAGGTGCGTGGCATACGGGTGTGCGGGTCGCCAGGCGACCTACACCGCGTGATAGCGTGTCAAGCGGCTCGAAAGCCAGCTCGACAGCCTCGGTGGGCAGTTCGACGCGTCAATCCGAAGACTTCTGCGTGGAGAAACCGCCGCTGGAGGTCGTGCCCTGCCATGTGGTGGGGTGGGGTGCCCATCGGTGAACACCGGTGCTGTCGCGCGTGGCCCGCGCCGAGGAGGACGGTGGAGAACTCGAGCAAGCAGGGCAGTTAGCGTACGTTGGCGAAGCGCTGCTGGCCCAGAAGCAGCACGGGCTCGTAGGTCTTGACGCGCAGGATCTCCGGCTCCACCAGCTCGATGGGCGTGCCGTTCACCTTGATGAGGCCGTGGCCGCGCTTGCAGTAAGCCACCGCCGTGGCGTTCTTCTTGCGCCCGAACACCTGCACCGACTCGATCTTGCCCTCCATTCTGATGCTTCTTGTGCGAAAATTAGCAATGAGCCGCCCGCAGCCCGCAGCGTCCCCCGTCCCCCGTCCCCCAAAGCCAACCAAGCCCGGAGCCAACCAATTCTCCGCCTGGAGGGGGTACGCCGCGTAACCGTACCCTCTTCCAGGAGCTGATAGGCTGCGCTGCATCAAGTTAGGGAGGCGTCGTCTTGACCAGTGAGCATCAAGAGGCGGCCGCTGGTTGGCTGGAACTGGTGGAGCATTGCCCGAGACGGAGGACGAGCACGCAAGCATGAGACCGCTTACCGACGACGAGCTGCAGGTACGGGCCGTTGCTGGAGGCTGCGCTGCGCGTGGATGCGCCGTGGCCGTCTGTGCTGTGTGTCGGTGATTCTGCGCGTTTTGCGGGTGTGTGTGTGTGTGTGTGTGTGTGTGTGCATGTGCTGACGCTGGTGTGCGTATGCGCGGCCTGGCGTGCAGACGGTGTTCGAGAAGATCAGCAAGTACATTGGCCGCAATGTGCAGCACCTGGTGACGCGACCCGACGAGAAGTACTGCTTCCGTCTGCACGGCAACATCGTGTACTACTGCAGCGAGAAGCTCATGCGCCAGAGCACCAACATTGGCTCGGACGAGCTGCTGAGCATCGGCACGGCCGTGGGCAAGCTCACCAAGACCAAGAAGTTCCACCTGCGGATCACTTTCCTGGACTACCTGGCCCAGTACGCCAAGTACAAGGTCTGGATCAAGCCCAACTCGGAAATGTCTTTCCTCTACGGCAACAACGTGGTCAAGTCTGGTCTGGGTCGCATCACTGAAGGCACGCCACAGTACGCTGGCGTGGTGGTCTACAGCATGAACGACATCCCGCTGGGCTTTGGTGTCGCGGCGCAGGCAACAGAGCTCTGTAAGGACCTGGAGCCCACTGCTTACGTGGTACTGCACCAGGCCGACATTGGCGAGTACCTGCGCGTGGAAGACGAAATGTTTTAAGACAACAGTCGAGTCTGCGAGCGGTTGTCAGCCCAGCCAAACGCTCCAGGTGCGCGCCATCTACATATATAATAGACTTTCCACGCTTTGCCATTGCTGCGCTTGTGCTCAGGTTGCATCCAGTCACTTACCTTGATAGTCGGCGATGGATTGTGCTCTATTGCCATGCTGGCATGCACGTTCAGGTCACTTGCTCAGCAGAAACCCGCTCAGAGCGCTGTTGATTTGCTCGTACGAGGCGAACACGATGGCTCCCGTCGGCATCACCTTGAGGATATTGGCCGACAGGCCCTTGAACAAGCCGAGGGGGCCTTCGTGTCTGTGTGCAGTAGCCAGAGAACTCCACCAGTCAGTTTGCTGTCGTGCATGCACATGCACATGAAGGAGGCGCATAGTAGACGAACCTGACGATCTTCTTGAAGCAGTCCCACGTGCCGTGGTACTGGTCCGCCAAGGGCCCGCCCTGCTGCAGTCGAGCTTTGACCACTTGGTAGGGATAAGTGGACATGGACGAAATGGATTGCGCGACGGCGCCCATGGCTAACGTCGGGATGACATCCATTTCCGGACTCACGTGGGCCTGATACATGCTCTTGAGTCTCTCGTACGCCACGAACTGCAGGCAGCAGCATGCCAAACGGCGAAATAATCGCTAGAACGTCAGTTATCGTGCCAGAAATCGTAGAGCAACGCTACTGCCTCGTACCTTAATGGCTCCGTTTGTCGTGAGGAAGAACGCCGGGATCATGCCCTTGTACAGCGCCGCAACGCCCTCTTCTGTTACAATCCGCCGGAACGCGTCTGGATGTGCATACGTAGCGCAAGAAACAGCACGTGGTTAGCCACCTTTCCGCACCGAAAGCGCTCGATTTCCATTCAGCAGCAGGTCAAAGATCTCACCGGAAACGCTACGGTATGGCACGCTCTTGGCGAGTTTAAGCGCCGCGTCTTTCCCGGCAGCGCTGTGCTTCAGACGGGTGTTGCTCTGCACCTGCATGCGAATCTTGATGAGCCAGATGGGGTTCGTAAGCGGCACACAGATGCAGCCGGCCTCAATTCCTGAGAAGAAGTGCTGCCACGAGCCCTGGATGTAGCCCTCATCGGCTAGATGCGCCCAACGCTCCTTGGCATTCTGGTACAGCATCATGTAGAGTCCCCAGGAGATGGTGGCGCCGTAGAGCGCCGGACTCATGCCGCGGAAGAGCGTGCGCACGCCTTCTTCCGCTACAATGCGGCGGAACGCGTGTCCCAGCGAGCGGTACGCGTGCGCGGACTTCTCGTGCACCTGGTAGCGCACTTTGACCAGGTCCAGCGGGTACAGCAGCACCGTGGAGATGGCGCCGGCGCCCAGCCCCGACGTCGTGTGGATCACGCCGCGCCATTGCGCCTCCGTCAGCAGCGGCTGAATGGCCGCCATCTCGCTCGCAGCTTCCTCCTGCTGGAGCTTCTGGTGGTTTACGAGTGCCGCCACTCAACCGTGGCGCCTCGTCGGGTTTGCTGATGTCGGTTTCGCCACACCCGCGTTCTTATAGAGGGAGAGATCCGCTGCGACGTGGCCCGATATATGGAATGCTGGAGGTTTTGACGCAGCTGTTGCTTGTGCAGGCTGCCTCTGACAACTAAGCCCGTCGGTATAAAGGAAGATGCGGTTTCCAGAGGTGCATTCGAATGAGGAGGTATGGGAGGTACTATGCGTTTGTGAAGGTAGCTGCGTTGAAGTGCTCGGAGGTTGAAGGCACTTGGGCTCACGTGGAGTGCGGACTCGGTCGTCAATGGGGCATAAGGTGCTCGGCAGGAAGTGCAGCATGGAGAGCAGCAGCAAGAGCGTCGTGGCGGACAGCAAGCTGCCCAAGAGGGATTCGAGAGGGAGGCGTCGTGGTGTGCAGTTCGTCCGTGACAACCTGGAGCTGCTGGGCTTCGGCAGCCCCAAGGACGCGCTGGTGCAGGCCGTTAAAGAGCTCTTTGAAAACGGTATGCAGCTAGTCATTCCTCGTCTTGTCGTGGCAGATTGTCGTGAATACTGATGTCACTGCTGCTTACCTGTGTGGCAGCACTGGACGCGACGCTGGCGATGAACGCGGAATCCTCGTGGGAAGACGCACCGCTGGAGCTCTTGCGGATCCATGTGTGTGCCAACCCAAGCACCGGGCTCGTGGACATTGTGTGCGCTGACACGGGGTCCGGTATCCGCGCGCACCAGCTGCGGTTATTGTGCTGCGGCGCGTTTGAAACTACAAGGAGTGGTGCTGCTGCCAGAGGAGAACGCGCAAGCGGAAAGTATGGTACGCGTCTTATGATTCCCATGCGCAGTTGTGGGAACCGTGAGTAGTTGGGTGATGTTCCGCTACTTACAAATGCAAATTATCCGTGTGAAGGAGTCGGCTTGAAGGCAGCAATGCTGTACAGCCAGCTTCACACCGTCGGTGCGTGTTTGAAGATCACCACGACCTCCAGCTCCGATGAGATTCTGCACGTGCAACTCAGCATCGACCCCGACTCGGAGGAAACTGCTGTAGTGCAGCACGTGACTCCTTTCGTCGTAGACGAAGACCACCAGCGGTTCTCTGGTACGGAGATGCGGCTGTCGATCCCATGTCCAGAGAAGGTCGAGGAGGTTGAAGACGCTGCAGATTCGCTGGCCTTGTACTTCCAGAGTCTACGGTACACGACTCCACCTTGCGTCGCCGTGCAGTTCGCGTTCGACGTCAGAGAGACCAACACGGTGGTAGAGTGTCAGCACCAAGAGGAACCAGTTGATCGGTTTGTGGCTGACTTGGGAGAAGACACCGATGGCATTATCTACGTGAACCACGAGGCAGGGCTCTTCTCGGTCAATTGCATGGCGCTCTTGACGGGAAACCTGAGTCCGAGTCAACCAAGCGCGCTGGAAATCTGTTTGCTGCGCTACGCCAACCACGTGCCACTGCTGAGCTGCGAGGACATCTTCTTGTGCGGTATTACCAAAGGTGTTGGTGCGAAGAAGATCTGGAAAAAGTACGGCTTTAGCTGTCGAAGCACCGGCTCGCATCTCGTGAACCAGCTCGCTGCTACCGCCTTGCGAGGACACGAAGAAGCCGCAGATGAAGCAGCTCGACTCGTCATAGCAATCGACGTCTGTACTGCAAACGTTACAAGTGATGGAGGCCTCAAGTATGGCAGCATGAGGAAGAGTACGCTGGACCCGTGCTACACGGCGGCGGTGCAGACGTGTTGCCAATCCGTACTGAAGGAACTCGAGGAAGCTGGCAAGCTCTGCACGCCTCGACAGTGTCAAGACCGCGACCTCGCTGACAACTTTGCGCCACTTGTTGCCAAGGCCGTCGCATCCATTGCGAACCGAGCTCAAGCTGCAAGCGGGCGTACGACTAATGGAGCGCCGTTGCAGCTCTTCGACGAGGACGCCGTCACGCGCAGGTTGCAGGAAGTGCTCCGAGACCATTGAGACGAATATCTACAGCAGAATATGCAATATGGTGGGAGAACACCGGTGTGAGTGTCGATCGGTTTGTGGAGGGTTGGAGGGGATCGTGGTTGGGCCACAGGACGAGCAAGACAGCACAGCACACGCACAGGAAGGAAGAGCAGGAAGAGGAAGCAAGAGACTCTCGCACGGAATCATGTCGGCTATCGGAGCGCTGCGCAACCTGGAGAAGGAGAAGAAGGGCCCGAACAATACGGCCGGTCTCAAGGTACGCGCAGAGACGCCAGCAGTGTGTGCTGATGTTGTGAGCGGGAGGAATTGCCTTGGTATTGACGACTTTGTCTGGTACTTTGCGCTCGTAGGAGCTGTTCCTGAACCTGCCGAGCCGGATCAGCCAGTCGCGCCCCGTGAAGAGTGGTCTGGTGTTCGCCGCCAAGGTACATTGGCGTTGAATTGTCCGAGATTAGTGGGGATTGAGTCTGACAGTGTGTATGTACCTGTCGTTGCGTGCACCCTGCTGTGTGACCGACCCAGACGTGGAAGAACTCGTCGCGGTGGCTCTGGATCGTGTCCACGACGGTTCTGATCACGCTTGTGCCGCTCAGCATTGAGGTTCGTCCTCAACATCATCACGCAACTGCACTCGAGCTCTTCTGTGCTGACAAAGTCGCTCTTTGTTTGTCTTGTGCGTAGATGCTTCGCGAGGAGCAGACGAACGAGGTGGTAAAGGAGTTGCTGGCTAAGGGCTTCAGCTACCCTCAGATCCAGGGCATGGGCTACGCGGTGCAGCAGCCGCAGAGCACGCTGCCGGGCTCCGCTCAGGGCGCTACCCAGTAATCCCGACAGATAAAGTGAGATCGGCTCGCGTACGCACACAGCAGCCGCTTGCAGACGAGCAAGGGGGCACAGGGAGGCAATGCTGCCGCCGCGACGACAGCGGGCGCAGCTCCTGCTCCAGTGCTTCTGGGTTCAAGCAGGGACGTACACTCAAAAGAAGGCGGTGGGGGACGCGGGTTTGGCACTGCTATTCAAGTTTAAGAGGACGTCTCGGCCCTTGGGGTGAATGAACAACAACTTGCATAGAGAGCAACCGCGCTTCTCGACTGGCTGTATGTCTCAACTCGGTGGCCAGCGCATGCCAAGACCGCGACGTCAGCGCGAGGTCTGTTTCCCTCCGTTCCTGTGCGTGCGTGCGTATTTCCGTCTGCGCGGGGATTAGTCGCTTTTCTTCTTCTTCTGACTCTTGATCATGACCATGCCGATGAAGGTGGCGGCACCGCTGAATAACAGCACTAACAACACAGCTGGGATGCTAATGGCGTAGTGGTACGGCAGGAAGAACTGCTGAATTGGATGGTCCTCGTCCACGAACGGCTGCACGTCATTCAGACACACGCAGGTACACACAGGTATAGCATTCAGGTCAGTGACTACCCGAGCACAGCGGCCACTTTCCTCCGTGTGCTTCATTTATATCGCTCTCACCGTTAGCAGCACCCAGATCGTGTAGTACACGTAGACCACGACGCTGATAGCCAGCAGCGCCAGACCCACCGCCTTGTCCGTTGCTCCCTGCAGTTCCGAAGCACCACACAGTCATAGCGTCACGCATGAGCCCCACGCCAGTCCACCAGCCACACGTCCGCCTGTAAGAATCGCACCATGTCTGCTCTGCCCTTTGCTGCTGGTGACGCGTTGCAACTTGCGACCAGAATGTCGGCTCGGGGCCGATGGCCATATTTTGTGGTGTGGGCCACACGAAGTGGACGAAGCAGCAAGCCATCAACGCTACCATCGCCTGGTTCTTCGCGACTCGCCTACACTCTCTCCACCGACGTCTGCCAGAGCTGCAGATCGGCAAAGCAACACTCGAACGGATCACAACGACGCTAGCGATGCAGGCGAGAGGGTTACGAAGGCTGATCAAGTCTAATCATACGGCGAGGACCCTTCTCGATCCGGTGACTTCCGTCGTGGCGCAACAGAGCTGAGTCTAGCCACCTCGCAGTAGAACCTCCAACTCATCAGCATCATTACGACCACGGAGTTTCACGTGCATGCAGAGAAGCGGAAGTCGTGCTCCGTCAGGAACTACATTTCCAGACTGGAGGTGCTGCACACTGCAGAGAAGACACGACCGCATGGCCGTGGAAGCTGGTCCCGGAGTTCCAGGCTGACACGTCACTTCACAATCTCCTCAAGCCCAAGAACAGGTGCGCTTCTCTGCTGCTACTTCGTGCCTGTCTGCGTCGCCAGTTGAACAGGACGGTTGACACCAACATCCACGGCATTAAATACTCTCGCACTCTTTCCCCCTTGTAGGCTACCACACTGCCACAGCTCGTCCAGCTGCCACCAGTTGCAGAGAGCCACGCCACCCACCCGTAGCTCCTTGGAGAAACCTACGCGTCCTCAGAGACGCTCACGTCCATAGCTGCACGTCGACGAGGCCGCCAGTGCAGCGGTGGCGCCGTTTCCACATTATCCACCCGCGTCTGTGTCTGCGTCTGCGTTGGTCTTTGCCGAGCAGCCGGCCGGTAGTTTTTCGGGTAGCTTGAGTACAAGATGCGCTTCTTGCGTCGCGCCTGCTGCATGGCGTTATACTTCGCGATCGCTATGGTGGCCACGAGGAAGAAGCCGAGGATTGCACCCACAGGTAGCAGCAATTGGCGACTCACAAGCTTCACCAGCGTCGATACTTGTAACAGCGTGGCGTCGCTCCAACGCGCCAGCTTCCGCAGCCATCCTTCAGTGGGTGGCAGCTCCGGGCTGCGGACAACGTCCTGCTTCTCCTGCTCCTTCTTCGCCTGCGTCTGCTTCTTCTTCAGCTCTTGTTCCTGCTTCCGTTGTTGATCTGCCTTCTTCTGCCTCAGTTGCTCCATCAACGCTTCTTCTTTCTTCTCCTTTTCACGTTTCTGCTGCTCTTGTCGCTTCAGCTCTCGCGCCTCCTTCCCCCTCTGTTCCTGCTGCTTTTTCTCCTCTTCCTGCGCTCGCTTCTCTTGCTCCTGCTCCTGCGCTCGCCTCTCCTCCTCCAGACGCTTGATGGCCTCGTGCATTTCCTTTCGCTCGCGAGATGCCTGTACCTCCATGTACTTCTTCTTCGTGGCCATTCGCAACTCCTGCCGCTGCTTCCGCCACGCCGTCACATTCGCCACCGCCGACTGCGCCAACGCGCGCACATCGTCCCCCACCACGCGCATCTCTTCACGCAGCAACTGGCGCAGCGACTGCATCTTGAAGCGCGTCTCCTCTCGGAACAGCGCCATTTCCTCGCGCTCGTTAGCCAGCAGCTCCATCACCAGTGTGCGGGACGTCTCAAAGCGCTGGGTCAACTCCGCTCGCTCGCGGGTCGTCTCCTCTGCGGCCGTCGCGAACCGCCTCTCCAGCGCCACTGCGGCTGGTTGCGCCGCCACGGACGCAGCGCGCACAGAGACATAGACCAATAGTGCCGTCAACAGCGCGAACGGACGCGCGAATCCCCCGCGCGCCTTCGTCTTGGTGGTCATGGCCATCGATGGCAGTTGGCGGTGATTGCTTCCAACTTTAGCGGGGAAAGTGAAGGCGAGCCGGGTGGGACGCGCACTACCGCCCCCATCTGAGCCCAACATTCGGTACAAGCACAGGCACCACAGGAGCCACCAACTGGGCTTGACAGCCCCCTTTAGAACGAGTACACCTCCAATATAGAATATCCAAATCCCGAGGGAATCGGCAGTACACCTGCTAAACATAATGTCACGCCTCTCCCCTTTCAGCCCAAGTCCAAGAACGCGGGAGCGAAGAGAGACAAATGGCCAAGGCGGAGGCGGTGGTGGCCGTGACGGAGGCGGCCGCGCCGCGCGAGGACGAGCTGGGCGATCTGCAGCAGCACCTGCAGCTGGAGGCCTTCGACGGCAAGTACCTGACCAAGCAGGAGATCCTGCTGCTCGAGCTCTTCCAGTCCTTCTCCGCTGTGCGTCTTCCCGTCATCTTCATTCTCCACTGCTGTAGAACCCCGTCCTTCCCACTGCGCACTTCATCATCTAACTGCCGCACTCTCTTCTGTGTGCACAGGATGGCTCCAGTAAGAGCGCGACGTCGCTCAGCGGTTCGGGGGCTACAGCCGCCAACGGCTCCACGGAGCAGACTGTGAGCAAAATCAACGTCCCGTCAGGACCCACCGGCATGTCCCCTGTAGCTTCTAGCGCGACTGGGACGCCAGTACGCAAGGGCTCCATGAGTTCCATGACCAAGGCGGGCACTAGTGGCTCCTCGGGCTCCACACCCACAGCGACGACGCCAAAGCGTCAAGTGTCGTCAGACCGCGCCCGCGTGCAAAGCTTCCTGGCTCAGCGCTCATCCGGATCTGGACCAGTTTCCACGGCTAGCAGCAGCGTTTCCGGTGGCAATGGTGGCACTTCAGGCGGTGCGAAGCCAGCCATGTCAGCTTTGGAGCGTGCCAAGATGCTGATGGCCAAGAAGACGGCGACAGGCGGTCGATCAGCTTCAGGAACGGCATCTACTGCTGTGAAGCGCTCCAACCCGTTGACGGATATCCTACGCGGTGGTTCTGGTAGTGTTGTGGGTGGGGTGCACAGTGTGAAGCGACCGCGCAGTACTAAGAGCGACAAACCGGGAGAGATCAAGATCCAAGGGGGTCGTAGCTCCATTCAACTGCCTTTGGAGAGCTTCCTGCGCACGGAAGACTGGGATTCAGCCACGGGTTCCCCGCTGGATATCGTGCTGCCTGAAGTAGCGTTCGCAACCAACAACACGCTGTTGATCCACGCGACGCTGCCACCGCGTTCATCCCGTTGCTGCTTTAATGTGAGCACGCAGACGAGTATGCTGAGTGGTGCACCATACCCAGGCACGGTGCTCTACCACTTTAACCCGAGACGGCAGCGTGGTGGTCAAGTTATCCAGAACAGCAACATCGACGGTCGCTGGGGTTGCTCGCAGCCACTTCCGCGCTTCCCGTTGGCCTTCGGCGAACCGTTCACACTGCGCCTTACTATCGTCCCCACGGGCTTCCTGGTGTTTGTGGAAGAGGTCTTCCAAGACGAGTTCAAACACCGTGTACCTATCCGCGAAGGCGAGAATTTGGTGTTGACGGTGCCCACCCGTGACGAGAATGGAAACCCGGAAGGCGTCGTGGTGCACAGCGTCTGGTGGGGCCACGCTGAAGCCCCACCCAACCTGGATACGAGACGTCGTGGCGGTGGTGGGGGCGGGTATCGACCTCGCGGCGGCTACGATGGTGATCGTGGCGGCGGCTATCGTGGTGGCAACTCCGGTGGGAATCGCTTCCACCCGGCGCCACACCCCTTCGAGGTGTACGTGGGTAACTTGCCACAAGGTACGTCGCGCGAGGAACTGAGCTTCCTGTTCCAGTACTTGGGCTACGAGACTGTGCGGATCACGGCGAGGGGCTTCGGTTTCGTGACGCTGCGCAGCGCTGAGGACATGAACCGCGCGGTGGAAGACCTAGACGGCAAGGACTTTAACGGCATGAAGCTGCGCGTGTCTTGCGCGCTTCCGCCCAAATA
>JAADYK010000504.1:0-18748 GCA_023338225.1 Halophytophthora batemanensis
CGCCTCGATACATCCCTAAGTTACCATGAGATACCTAAGTACCGTCCTGGCCCTTGAAGACATGCCGTTTTCTATTTCAGGTCGATGTGTGTGAGCAAGCTCACGCACAACTAACACCGCGGAGTAGGCGTCTCCGGGCACCCGAACTTCCCAGGAACTCGAGTGAGCAGGTGCTCGTTCTTCAGGTAGATGCCACACACGGCGTTCACGTCGCGGTCAATTGTCAGACTGCAGTGCGAGCACGAAAAGACCTTCTCGCTGGTGATGCTGTGGTTGAGTCTCCCGCAGCACGAGTATGTCTTCGTCGTGTAGTGCTCTTCACGCTGGAACCATGACTTGTCCTTGATCCGCGTGGAGTGAGTGGAGCGCTCGTGGTCTTGCACCGTCGGGATCCATGTCTCCCTTGCGCGCTGGTTGACTGGCCGCCCCCACCATACTGGTCAATCCCCCATGCAGAGAAGAGCTTGGGAAACGAACGAGGAAGTGGAGCGAGGAGGTCTTGTCACGTGCTTGGGTGTGGAGACACAGGAATAGCTCGGTAGTAGCTCGCAGAACTGGGAATGAATGGAATAGCGGCTATGCAAGAAGCTACGAGAAACCGGAGAAGCTCCGCTGCATCGCTAAGTGCTGCGGTGACGGCAACGCGTCAACTCGGGGCTTCTTTGGTATCACGAGCAGCTGCAAGGCTAGATCCCATCTTACCTGTGATTGGTCCATTCTGGCCTTGATGCGGGTGAATAATCGAGGGCGAGTTTCAACAAAATGATGGCAACTCGTGGGAACTCAGTGGTAGGTTGGGAACACCTGCTCGGCACCGGTGAGTATTGTGCCTTTTGGTGTGCCTCGCGGCCGTCAAAAAGCAAACTGTGCACCCACCGCTTGTCCACACACATCAGGAGAGCTCCAGCCAGCGTGCCACATGGCTGGAGGTACTTTGAAATCGAAAGATGTGCCTAGAACGCCCGCTATGATTGGCTCCTAACCTGCCCGTTTCAAGCTCAGGAGAGCATTATTGGCTGAAAATCGACAAAATGTAGTCCTTTTACTACTGACCAGCACCGTACACTCGCTCACGAGCACGGTGACGAGCCTTCCGTCACTGCCTCGACGATCGAAGATCCTGACGTCTTCAAGGTGACTCGACGCGGCTCATTCGCGCTTTCCGCCAATCGACCTGCCCATGACGGTTCTCTTGGCGTTTAACGTCGTTCACAATGCAGATGGCACCATGAAGCTGGTAGCTTCTGCTCTCTCCTCGGAGTCAAGCGCGCTCTCCGGACTCTCACTTTCGGTTTCTCGCCGGTCGCCTCAGCCGCCAACGTCTCCATTCCCCGGCACCTCTGCTTCGAGCCACCTCGCCGCCAAACGATGGCTCCCCAGCTCGAAATGCTCGCACAGCCAGCCGCGCCACGCGCCAAGGGCGTGCTGCACCCGCTGGACCCGATCACGGCTGACGAGGTGCGCACTGTCAAGCAAGTGCTAGCGGACGCCGGGTATTCCAGTCCAGAGCTGCGCTTCGCCTACGTGATGCTGCGCGAGCCCGATCACGCTACACTGGACAAGCTTGCGACTGGTGGGATGTCCGAGATCCCTCGCGAGATCAGCGCGCTGGTGCTGGATCGCGCCGCCAACGTCACGCACGACTTCGTGGTGGACGTTGTTGGTCGTCGTGTGGTGTCGGAGCGCGAGTTGGATACTGCGACCGAGGGCCAGATCCCGGTGCTGGACGAAGACTACTGGGAAGTCGACGCTATCTGCAAGTCTGACCCGAGGTACATCGCCGCCATGGCCAAGCGTGGCGTCACGGACATGAGTCTGGTGATCGTCAAGCGACTCACGGCCGGCGTCTTCGGATACGAGGACGAGAAGGGCAACCGCATGATCCGCGTGTTGAGTTTCCTCAAGGCCGAACCAACGCATGCCATGTACGCGCATCCGATCGACGGAGTCATGGCCGATGTGGATCTCACTAACCACAAACTACTGCGACTAGTAGACACGGGATACACGCACATCCCAATGGAGTCAGGCGACTATCTGGCCCCCGAAGTCACCGGCCCTATGCGCACGGATCTCAAGCCCCTGCACATCAAGCAGCCACAGGGTGCCAGCTTCACGATGCAAGATAACGTCGTCTCGTGGCAGAACTGGGAGATCCGAATTGGCTTCAATGGTCGCGAGGGGCTCACGCTACACGACATCTCCTTCCAGGACCGCGGTCGCAAACGCAAGATTTTGAACCGCGCTTCCGTGTCCGAGATGGTGGTGCCCTATGGCGAGCCCTCACCAACTCACGATTGGCAGAACTACTTCGATGCAGGTGAATACCAGTTTGGTCGCCTTGCCAACTCGCTTGTCCTCGGATGCGACTGTCTTGGCAGCATTCAGTACCTGGACGCGACGGTTGTGGACGACTTTGGCGACCCCTTCGTGATCAAGAACGTTGTGTGTATGCACGAAGAGGACTACGGCACGCTCTGGAAGCACACAGACACGCTGGCATCCCCGCCGACGGGCACGGTGCGTCGTCAGCGGCGCTTTGTTGTCTCCTTCTTTGTGACGGTGGGCAACTACGACTACGGCTTCTATTGGCACTTTTACCTCGACGGCAAGATTGAGCTCGAATGCAAGGCCACGGGACTCGTTTTCACCACGGGGCGACCCGAAGGCGATTATCCATACGCGACGGAGATGGCTCCGCGTCTGGGTGCTCCGAGTCACCAGCACCTCTTCTCAGCGCGGCTGGACGTGGCCATTGACGGCAACAGGTGCCACGTCGACGAACTAGAGGCGAAGGGACTGGAAATCAACCCCGAGAACCCTCGGGGCAATGCGTTCATTCGCACGTCTCAGCGGCTCAAGACTGAAAGCGAAGCACAGCGTCTGTGTGCCATGGACAAACATCGCATGTGGCGAATTGCGTCCAGCGAAGCAACGAACCGGCTGGGTCGCTCCACGGGTTATGCGCTCATGCCTGAAGGCCAGCCCGTACTGCTGGCAGCAAAAAACTCCTCCATTTGGAAGCGTGCCAACTTCGCGTCCAAGCACCTTTGGGTCACGCAGTACGCCCGGGACGAAATGTGGGCGGCTGGTTACGCGCCCAACCAGCACCCAGGCTTCGCGGGTCTCCCCACCTATGTGAAAGGCGACCGTAAGATCGACGGTGAGGACATCGTCGTGTGGCACACCTTTGGGCTTACACATTTCCCGCGCATCGAGGACTGGCCCATTATGCCCACGGACTACGCCGGCTTCAAACTGATCCCTGAAGGCTTTTTCGACCGCAACCCGACACTGGACGTGCCCGAAGACCCGAATGGCAAGGCAAGCTCCGAGCTTCATGGGTGCTGCCACACACAAGCTCCCTAGATGGTTGATGGGCTTTTACTGATGGGTGAGAAACAGTAAAGACATGGGGAGCTTCAAAGGGTGTGCTGCAGAACGGGTCGAGAATAGATTTGAATGACAAGTACAGCTTGAGCTCAAAGCAAAACTCATTTGAAGCGTTGGGATAGCGCTTGGTTCTTGGTGCACCCAATGCTATGGGTAGGAGGTCACAGCATTGACACCGCCGCGACGCGTAGCATCGAACTGCCCAAGATAATGCGCTTAGAGCAACGGAAGATACGTGCAGTGCCGCTGTCACGCCAAATACTTCGAGGTGGCCGTTCGCAGCTACACGTCCATCGCTTTGGCCTAAACTTGCGATTCTGTTTTCCAGAGACAAACGAACCACTGGATCACATGGAGGTGGCGGCTTGCAAAGCTGAGTGTTCTCTGTAGACAACACTCACACATGGAAGCGGTAGTAGAAGCAAACATGTTTTCCATCGACAGGAAGGACGGGCGTAGCACAACGGGATTCAACGGGATCGAACGCTTACTGCGTGCATGAGATTCCAGGTGTAAGGGGAAGTAGCATTGTCGTTGATTTGGGTTGGGTGCTGACATGATGGTCTCAATCTTTCATCTGCTTGGACGCGGCCATCTTTGAGCGCAGCGATCGCAGAAATTCTCTCCGTGAGTGCTCGTCTTTGTAGTGCCTAGACTCAGTAGGTCCCTCCACAACGAAGCCGCAACTAGCATCGTTTGAGCCAGATACGAAAGTCTTGCTGGTCTCATCGCTCACATCCACACGCTCGCTCTGGCCAGGCATGGCATACGAGAGCGCGTCCATCTCGTGGGCAAGCAGAAACTCTTGAATCTGCGTGATCCTCCGCTGCTGCTCTGAAAACGAGTTCACCTGTGGGCGACTTGAGCCTTTCGCCTTCTCGAACGCGCGCTTGAACCTTTTAGAAGCTGGGGGAAGTGCTTCTTGTGGTCGCACATCGGCAGTAACCCTCTCAGCGGCAACGACGGGGTCCACGACAGTGATCACCGGTACCAACGCTGCTTTGTGGGGGAAGTAATTGCAGTTTTCTGGTGTCTCAACCAACATGCTCTCCACAGAGACTTTGCAGCCAGGAAGACGGAGATCTATTTCACGCGAGAGATAACCAGAGATGCGCGCACCTGTTGCACAGTGGTGCAAGGCCACACGCAAGAACTCGTGCCACCGCGAGCTGAACATTGCAGTTCAATCACACCCAACGAGCAAAGCAACAGGTTAGTTTCATGTTTCTGCCATTGTAAGGAGATCCGACTCATTCACTTGCCGTTGTGGCTTGCTTCTCATAACGCTGTCGTCGGTCATCTGCAACGCGCTTTGCGGGTCCTCCATGAGTTCAGGTAGTGGGTAGTCATCGAAGAAGACGCAGTCGAACTGCCCCAGGGTCGGTAGCATCTGCTGCCAGGTACCGCTCACGACCTGTATGCCTGGCTTGTCCACGGCAAACTGCTCTGCACGCTCCAATACATCGCGATCGCACTCGATGATGGTGTGCTGCGCTGGCGCGAAGCACTGGATGCGCGCGGCCGAGTAGGCCAGCCCAAAGCCGATCTCCAGCACGCGGTCGGTCGAGCGCACACCCAACGCATCCACGCAGCGCTCCATGTACTGCTTCTCCCACTCCATCATCACCTGCTGGCCAAGAGAGCTCAGCAGGACCTCCTTGCCTTGCTCGTCGCGGCCCACGCGGTTGCCATGCGTCGTCCTGCGCTCCATGAGCTCCTGGGGTGATCTTGACGTCCTTTCTGGTCAGGCAGGTCACTGATACGGGGACCGCACAAGAATGCCTCTGTGCTCCGGGGGACCTGATTGGCTGAGGGCACGATATGTGGACCGAAGGTCGCACGAAAGTGACGCGAAGCGGCCACCGTCCACGGCTCGGCTTCCACGATCCACAACCAACAAGGAAGAGGACCAAGCCTCGTGCCATGGTGCTCCTGCTGCGCGCTCTTCGGGCGGCCAGCGCGGCCGCCACACGCCGCTCCACCACGCCTGCGGTGCAGTTCCTGGCTGTGCGCGGCGCCTGGAAGCACTCCGCGGCGTTTTCCACGCAGTCCAGCGGTTTGTTTGCTCTCGGCGCCGCTTTTACGGCGGAGGTGTCGTGTTTTTGATGCGCGTGGCACTCATATTGCTGCTGTTGCTCTTGCTACTGCGCGTGCTGCAGTGTTCACGTGGGGCAATGGCTCGCTGGGCCAATTGGGTCACGGAGCTGTGGTCAAGTCGGGTATCCGCAACTCGTACGAGGAGCTGACGCCCAAGCTGGTGGAAGCTTTCGAGGGCAAGAACATCACGCACCTCGAGTTTGGCTCGACGCACAGCGCCGCCAGTACGCCTAGTTGTCAATTGCTCCTTGCCGCATCCAAAAGCTTGTGTGTATGCCCGAGTGGCTAACACTAGCACATGTGTTGTTTGCTACGGCTTGCAGTCGATGCTGAAGGACGCCTGTACGTGTGGGGCTCGAACGAGTACCACAAGCTGGGGCTGGTCGACGCCGCGGCCGATATGGAGACACTACCGCGCGTGGTTGAGGCGCTGGAAGGCATTAAGATCGTGGACGTCTCCTGCGGCGACTACTTCACGGCCGCCGTGGACAGCGAAGGCAAGATGTACTCGTGGGGCTGGGGTGGCTCCACCATGAAGGGTGCAGGTGGGCTGGGCCACGCCGGCGGCAAAGACGAGCAGACACCGCGCCTGCTAAGCACGCTGGTGGACCAGGGGGTTCCTATCGCCACGGTGGAGTGCGGCGAGTTCCACACGGTGGCGCTCACCAAGGATGGCGAGATCTGGGCTTGGGGCAATGGCGAGTATGGCCGACTGGGCAATGGCGAGACGGACACGTGCGAGGTGCCCGAGCCCATTGAGTTCTTTGCGAAGGACAATGTGGTAAGCATTGCTGCCGGTCGTGATTTCTCCTTTGCTCTCACGGACGAGGGCGAAGTCTACAGCTGGGGCGTCAACAGCCGTACGTATCTCTCCTTTGGCTTCTGCTTGTGCTGGGGCACTACAAGTCCGTGCGAACTAACAAGCAAGTATCGGCACTACTCTGATTATGTCGTGCTACAGAAAACCAGTTGGGTGTGGGCGGAGGACTCGCCATGGACGTGTACAACATGGAGTCGATCCCGACGCTCGTAGAGGGCTTCAACGGCGTGGAGGTCAAGCAGATCTCGGCGGGCTATGACCACGCCGCCGCTGTGACCAAGGATGGGCGGCTGTACATGTGGGGCTCTAAAATCTGGCTCGAGCCTCACGAAATGACGGCTGTGAACGAGGAGGAGATGGTCCAGGTCGGCTGCGGCCGACAGTACACGGCGGCGCTCTCGGCTGACGGCAAGGTCTTCACCTTTGGCAAGGGCAGCTCGAACTGCCTGGGCCACGGCGACCGCAAGAACCAACTGCAGCCCGTGCAGATCCAGGCGCTGAGCGACATCCAAGTCACCTCGTGCGTTTTGCAGTCTGTTGTTGCGAGGAGGTGAACGCTGGCTTTGGTGCGAATGGTGCTGTTGTGCTAATGTGCGTTGCATGTTGTGTGCCGTCTGCCTGGTGCCGCAGGATCTCATGCGGAGACTACCACATGGGCGCCATTTCGGTCCCGCATGGAAGCGCGGCCGACAAGGACTTCTCCTTGCGGGAATGAAGCGGGCAGGAGGCAGGAGAGCGCACAAGATGCGAAGGAAAGCGCGTGGACGTGAGCGCAGCAGACGACGAGAAGCCGTGCGCGCACTACAAGCAGCTAAACCTCCATCCATAGACTGGCTGGACAACACACCGCCCCATGCAAGTGGCATTGCAACCAGCCACGCGAACATGGCTGATACCAATCTACCACTGAATTCCCACGAGCTGCCACCACTTTTTTTTTCTTTTTTACATCAACGTCAGAATTGGCCAGTCATAGATGCATCGAGGAGTTCCTCGCGTGCGCGAATGATAGCACCTTCTAGCTGTGCTTCGGTTGAATACTGGCGCTGTCTTTCGAGCACGCTGGTGCAAAGGTCGCGATCCTTGTGCCTGGACCAGAATACATCTAGACGCGTGTCGGCGAAGACGTCGTGGGTGGCCTTGGGCCTGCTGGTCGTGCCGCGCGAAAAGAGAGGAGCAAAGCTAGCAATGGGGCGAGTGGCGCTGGTGTTCGTCTCGCTCGTGTCCTCGGCAGTGGTGCTGTGCGGCCCGTTCTTGGCACCTGCGCTGCCCATGAGCTGGGTGCCAGCGGCAGCGCTCCGCAATGAAGATCAGCGGACAGCCAGCCAGCCAGCCGGCGGGTTGAATCGCATAGCCAGCGGTGGCTTGCAGAGCTCGTCGCTTCCTCAGCTGGTACTGGATGCGGCGCATGACTTTGAGTGGTGGCAGCTGCGGGAGGTATTTCGGTGGTGGAAGGCAGTGGTCCGGGCTGGAAGAGGAACGCGAGGCAACCTCCCCCTTGATCTCGACGGATGGCCAGAGCCCATGGCTCGGGGCTCAGAAGAGTGTCAAGCTCTCTACCGAGACGCGAAGCACGACGAGGTCTGCGTCATTGATCAATAGTGAGCGTGCTGCCAAGGCGGCAGTGAGTCAAGACTGGCGGCTGGAAGCTGATGGTTGCATTCTAACAAGGTCAAAGCATGAGCTGATAGTTCGAGCTCTGGACTACGGACAGATTATGACTGTGATGGCGCTGAGAGTCCCAGACCCTTGATGCTTGCTCACGTGATAGGAACGCGATTTCTGGCCTGAGGTGTGGTTTGCCTGCGTGCGGCTTCCCGATACGACCGGTCTCACTTCGGAAGTTCCTCCCAGGCCAGCACCTCCCCGATCGACATCCAACCCCATTACAACACAATGAAGGCATCTCAACTGCCGCTGCTGCTGTGCCTGCTGGCAGCGTTTGCTGTGTTTGAGAGCGCTGTGGTTGGCGCCAGCGACGGGGTGGACAGCAGCAGCATCGCGGTGGAGGCGCTCGTGGGGTCGAAGGAAATGCTTGCCACGGAGAATCTCCGCATCGGTCACAGAGTGCTCGGCGATGACGACGATGACTCCAACGACTGTGACGACGACTCGAACGACTCGAACGACTCGAGCTGCGACGATGATTAGAGCGCTCTGGGCTGTGTCGCTGAGCGCTTAGCCAGCAGGCACAAGTGGCCAATAGTCAAGAATCTCTGGTGACACCAGCGAGGGGAAATGCTGCTGTAGCTTGTCACCCGGCAGTGCAATGGCCGCAATCCACTCCACCCCATGCAACACGAAGCAAATGTCTAGCGTTCTATATGTGAAAAGCAGATATCAGCACTCATCACTTGCCATCCCGCTTGCGCTTGAGGTTGTTGCGGCTCTGCATGGCGCCGGAACCTGTGCCGTCGGATGCCACCACGTCCGTGACGATGTACGGAGCTTGAACAGGCTCGCTCGCCGCCAGCAAGATGGAGCCCAACGGGATATTGCTGCGCACCAGCAGATTCACACGCTTGAGCACGGACAGCGGCAGTGGACTCAGGATGTACAGCAGGCGTTGGTCTGCGTCCACCGCACGGACGATCCCCACACCGACACACGGCGCATGTACCGGCTGTAAAACGACGCGAGGTGGACCCAAGTTAGTCTGATTGGCCTCAGCTTCGCTCCGTTTCACAACGCGATGGTCAACGTTCACGCAGAGCCCAACGACGCAGGCGTTGAGCGAGTAGAGCAGTTGGCTGGGTGGCACGGACGAGTCAGCGAAGGACACGTCCACTTGGTCGAAGGATACGGCGAAAGGCGTGAGCTCGGTGTACGCTCGGTATATGTCACCGTCCACGCGGTTCTTCTCGGACAGCACATGCAAGTTCTGAAGCTGCGGTCGCGTGAGCGAGCACTTGCTGCTGGATAAGAAGTACGAGTGGAAGCGGTAGAGTCGCATCTCCTTGGAGCTACGCGGTGGCTGCGTCAGACCAACGGGGTCCCAGGGTCGGACGCCGTGAATCTCCCATTTGCCGTCTGTGGGCACATCGAACTGCTTGTTCTTGGTGGCGGCTAGCATCTGCACGACATGATCTGGCTCAGCCTCCTGGATGACACTGCACAGTAGATCGTGGCCCATGCTCTTGATCCAGCCGTCCGTGTTGATCACAAGCGGCACAACCGCTGACGCCTTGTTCGGTAGACTGGCAGAGTCGCTCTGGGCTTTGACACCCCATTTGGACTCGTACAGACGCAGTAGGCTCTTGACAGCCTGCATGTAGTACAGCGGGTCGTTGCCTGGGTTCGTACCTCCGCAGAAGAATGACCGCAATGGCGTCCTCATGTGTGCAAACCCGGGGCCAAGCAATGGTGTCGTGAGTGCGTGGAGCGACACCAGGCCTGGCGGTGTAAGCTCGGACTGTCCGAGGTCCGTGTCCAAGAAAGCTACCGTCCCAAAGTGTGCCAGCAGGCGGTTCACCGCATACCGACAGAAGGTGGACTTGCCCACGCCCTTGGCACCACACACGACGATCCGTTGCGGCGGCCGGCGGCCTTTATCCTCCACTGGAACCGCCAAGAGGCTCTTCTCGAGTCGGTCCACTGCCGCCTCCCAGTGCTCAGTGAGCTGCAGGATCTTGAACGAGTCCACCACCGCCAACTCGGATAACACGCGCTCCGGGGACTTCCAGTCGTGGCTAGATGGATCTGTGCCAGCTGGAGGCGCAGAGGTAACGTCACACTGGTCGATTGCGTCTCGGAGGTCCCTCTGGTTGTAGCGCGCGACGATCATCTTGAAGCCAGGCAACACCGCAGCTGGCTTCTCCGCGCGCGTGTTCTCGTAGAAGCCCGTGACGTTGCCATACGACAGAGGCACGGAACGGAAGACCAGCACGATGGGAAAGTCGGCCGCCAGCTTCGTGGCCAGCTCGTCGGCCGCTTGCTCCTCGTCCAGGTTGTGCGCTTCATGCAGTAACGTGGGCTCTGTGGCTTGCAGCAGACTGGAGCTCGCCTGCCCGAAGGTCGCCTGGCACACCCGGGCCGCCGAGGAGGAGGAGGAGGAGGAGGAGGAAGCTTGCAGCTTGCCTTCGATCACTATTAAGTTGCTCCACTTGGGCGAAGAGAGCGAGTAGTAGACGCCCAGCGGCGGCCGGAAGCCCAGCACCTCGACGTTACCTTGGAAGACGCGGAAGAGAGCCATGCCGGCGCAGTTCACCACCGCCTTCGGCTGCATGGCTAGCACCACCACGTTGCCCGAGCGCACACAGGCTGCGCGATACTTCACGGGCTCTGGGGCAGCGGTACCCGCTGCCGCTGCCGCTGTCGCCGCCGCAGCCGCGGGTGCAACGTCGTCATCGTCGCTACAGCTCGCCATTTCCGTCCGCTGGGCTCCACGCATTTGAGGGTGGGTGTTATGGTACGTCTGCGTCTGTGAAAGTGGGCGTTATGGTTTGTCTTCCGGCTCAGAAAACGATTTTTTGTATCTAGGGCTGTGGCGGCCAGGTAGACAATGAAAGTGGAGAACCTTGTCTTTGCAGGCGTGTCAGCAGGGCCAGCGCGCCTGCGTCACCAGCGACACTCCTCTTGCCTTAGAGAAATGCTTGATGTTATCTAGTGCTCGGGGTGACGTAGGGCGCGCTGGCCGTGACGCGCTCCCTTCTCGGCCAATCACAGTGATGGGCTCCCGCCCGCGAAACTCTATACTCAAGAGGCGAGGGGACCTCCTAGAAATTTTACGCAGCTTCAGCTTCAAGTACCTTCGCAAGACGAACTATAGGCTTTCAACCACTGAGGTAAGACGCGCTGTCTTACGTTTGGCCGGCAACAGCAGTGGCAAAGCTGACAATGGATTGATATTTGTAAAGAGTCCAGCAATGCATTTGGAGGTGACTCCGTAAGACACTGCGTCTTACCCTCAAAGGAGGCAATCTGTTGGTATAAATGTTAGACATCAGCGTTTGTGGCGAGCGGTTAGCACACCACGACGACATCCACTTGAGAAGAAGAACGCCTTAAGACCGCAATGGCGTCACTCGCTCCCAATAGCAGCCACGCCACGCCACCCCCGGCCTCACCAGCACTGTACAACGACACCCAAGCGACTGCAGCAGCAGCGGGCGGTATCGTTCGCTATCCTGACGAGTCACAGCCACCACTGGGTGAGCTGAGCGTCGATGCTGTCCGGCGCGCATGCACATCGCAGCGGACACAAGCTGCGTGCGCCAGCTATCGTCGTGGGATTGCATGATGGATCAATGAAACGCAGTCAAGCCCACAGCAGTTCTTCGACGCGGATGGCGAGCGCCCCTATCCAGACCCTGATATGTTGCGGATGCTGCAAGGACTTCTAGCTGGAAGTTCGCCACTTTGGATGGTGCCTACGGGAATTCCTCCCCAGATTGTGCTGTACCGACTGCAAGCCGAGACACAAGAGGAAGTCACCAAACTGCCAGAGGTGTTGGCTGAGAAGTTTGCGCGTCTACCAGACGAAAAAAGGATCGGGGCGAGCGCAATGACCAAACCACAATCAGAGGCTTCAGTAAGACCGGTTCTCGTGGAATCAGAAACAATGAGCCATGCACAGGCAGCCCACGGCCACGACCGACCCAGCCTAATCTGCTTTGTCCATCTTTGGCGCAGCGACGAAAAGCTGCATTTACTTCCCGAAGCCTTCGAGTTCCCAAGCACAGATCTACTTCACGCTTGGCAACTCTGATGATTCTGTCACGCTTCAGCAGACATCCCACCGCTTAAATCTGTCAGCACCGCCGACTTATCTACCCGGGGCAAGCGAAAGACATACTTCGAATGGTGAATGATGATCCGGCATATCAACGAGGCGATAGAAAGCTCGATAGGCAAGCCAATACCACTCAACATGAACGATTAGGAAGCCAATGACCTTGGGAGAGCTGGCACCAATCGCCTCACACTCAAGGTTTCGAAGCTCAGCCGGAAATACACGCAGCTAAAGGTGACGACGCTCCTTCGTCTTGTCCGGGGGCTCAAGCACTTGATGGACCCAAACACGCGTCAATTACCGCTCCGCAAGCGAAACTGGCAATCCTACCTCCTGAGTGAAACAATGTAGCATTCATACCAATTCAGCCAATCAAATCAACCCTTTCCTCCAGTAACTACACAGTCTTACAATGACTCGACGCAAGTGATTGTCCGAAACCTGCAAACCTATATACTCAAGAGGCACAGAAACCTGCCATAATATTTGCTGGAACTACCCCAGCGACGCCCCCACAAACTGTTTAAAACACACACCTTGCATTCAACACAACAAAATTGGAGGTGTGCAATACAAACGAGAATGATGTCCCGACCGCACAGCCAGTAGTTCGTCTCCAGAGACACCCTCTCATCCTGTTTGGCACACCAGCCATTCACCGTGTGTTGTATAGATGGCCAAAAGAGAGAAGCCCCCACCCAGGACACTTTCATTTCCGCCCGCCTGACAGAGAACCGTGAGCGATCAGTTCCATTCCCAACCGGAGTACTCACTCACACAAAGAGGACAGTTCTGCGCATGTGTGGTCGTGGCAGTATGCAGTGTCGAGCCCTCAGCTATGAAGTGGTCCATGGAGGTGGATCTGCTGGCGCACAGGGCGCTTTGTCCGTCCTGCAGTGAGGAGATAAAACTGCATGGGAAGCAGTGGCGATGCCGACGTCGAGCTTGCTCGAAAGAGTTGTCTGTTAGGGCGGACTCGGTCTTCTATTAGTGGTGCTTGCTCATGAACAAGGCTCTCTTTTTGCTCTACCTGTTTGCTTCTAATTGCTCTGTCGTGTATGCTTCTGTGCAAACTGAGGTAACCAAGAAGACGTGGACGGAGTGGGTTGAGTTGTGCCGTGGACTATGCGCGAACGAGTTAGATGGTCGTGGCGTTCGAATCGGCGGAGCCGATCATGTCGTCAAGATCGATGAAACGAGCATGAAAACAAAGTCCAAGTACAACCGAGGGCGACGTCACGTGAACTGCTGGCTATTTGACGGCATTCACCGGACTGTGAAGCGCTGGTTTGGAGAGTTGGTCTTTGGCGACCGCTCTCGAGTAAACCTATTTAGTATTATCCGGGGTACCATCAAGCCCGGGTACGTAACTTCTATCGTGTCCGATGACCCGAAGATTTATGGTCTGGCTTAACGCTGATGTGTATGTGTGTGCGCGCTTGCCAGTACCCTCGTCATGAGCGACCAATTTTCATCGTATGTGTCGAAGAAAGGCAAGGCCAACTCGAGTACGCTGCCTGAGCTCGCTGGCGTGAGCTACAAGCATAAGTGGGTGAATCACTCGCGCAACTTTTTTCGATCTGGAGACTGGAGAGCATACAAATACGATTGAGGGCACATTGGAGGTGCGTCTGAAGGCCAGGCTGAAGGCTAAACGCGGCATCGCTAAGACACTGCTTCCCTCATATGTGCAGGAGCACATGTAGCGCTCGTGATTCTTCCCCCCTCGTGCGACTTCAGCTCAGGTTATCTAGGATCTGGTCCAAGCAATTCGCCGCCAGCAAACCTCTATATCCAAGAGGTGCAGGAACCTGGCCCATTCGGACAGGCTGATGTTGAACCCGACCGCGAAAGACCACGAGTGCTCCGCTTTCTCTTGGCAGATCAAGGACAAGTCGTGCTTCCAGTGGGGAGAACACTACGCGGTAAAGGCATGTTCGTGCTGCGGGAGGCTCAACAGCAGTATCACTAGCGAGGTCTTTTCGTGCTCGCACTACAGCCTGACACTTGACCGCGACATGAACGCCGCGCGCAACATCTACCTGAAGAACGAATACCTACTCACTCGGGCTTCTGAATCCGGGCGCCCGGAGATGTCTACTCTGCATGAACTTGGTCACACACATCGACTTGACACCGAAAACGGAATGTTTTCTAGGGCTAGGACGGTACGTGGGTATTTCATGGTAACTTAGGGGTATATCGAGGCGAGTACAGCATAAACAGCTGGGGAAACTTCACTCCAGAGGCAACGGCGACAAGCTTTGGCACCGAGCATGAACGCTGTGATCAATGCAGTGTGGCGTCGTTGCAGGCGCTCATGCGTCTGCCATTCTGCATAGGCTAACGCGAGCGTGAAGCTCACGCTCCAGTTTTCCAGCACTAGCTCACGTGCCCGAGCGACCAAGGACTCTGGCATCCGCCGCCGTAGCGTCAGTAGAACAAGCACTCCAGTCACCGTGCTTGCTCCACACATCGCTGCCTCTGCGTTCGCTCCTGAACGACTGCAACCACCTGCATCATCGAAAGCGAAGTGATCAGTACGATGGTGGGGAGCCTGGGGTCCCAGAACTACGAGGGGCAAGGCTACATTCAGGCGTGCACCGAAGACATGACGTGCGAAATTGAACCAGCGACGGTGACGCCTACCGCTACTAGCTCGCCCCAAGGCGCAAGAATGCTATCGCCAGTGCGCCTGCTACCAGCACTCAGTCAATATCCAGAGACCAACGCCGAGCCATTGTCGCAGTTTATACCGAGATACCACCTCCACGCACCTCCGGTACGTTCCTACTGAGCTTTGTTGTGTATTGCAAATACGATGCTTTAACTCATTGCTACTTGTATGCTTCGCGTAGGATGTGGTCCAGGACTCACCTCTTGGACGCAAGCCCAAGTTTACGGTGGTGTCCCTGCACGAAACAAAACGCAGCGCAGAAGTTGCCGTCCAACTTCATGACGCGTACAGCTATGTGTTTGACCGCAATGCCGGATCACGTGGGTCGTCAGCAACCTGCCGTTGTGTTGAACACAAGCTGTGCGAGCGACGTGTTCGCGAGCGCCGTGCGAAATCCGATCATTTGATAGTGACGTTCGCACTGGAGGTGGCAGGGAACCACACGTCCACGCCAACCGGTCGCAAGAAAACTGGAATCCATCCAGCATTCATGGCTGAAATTGATGCTGCTGTCATTGACAATGCTGGCCCTGTTGCCATCTTCAACGGGTTGAGGCGCAAGTATTTGGACCAGACGTCGCTTTTGTCCCATCTACCATCCCAGACACAAATCAAAAGTAGAGAGGGTTACCTGGTGAGCAAGCGCGCGGAACAAACAGCCATCGAGACGTTCGCGGACCTCTATCAGTGATCCTCGCTTTGTGTGTGCAATACTAAGAAGCAATTCTTCGGTGATCGCGACTATGATCGGGCGACGGACGAGGGCACGCTTGCAGCTGAGCCTCCTGGCTTTCAGAACGCTGTTCTAGTCCTCAAGTGCTTTCAGCACAGTTATGAGGAGGATGGCGTGAGCAAAACGTCGTTTGGGCTGGTGATGACTACCCGCCGTGTGCTCAGGAACGTCATCTACGCCGTGGAGGGCCAACAGACCGATGGCGTATTTGCTACAGCTGACGGGACATACAGGCTACACTACGGTGCGTCCTCCGAGTCCCTAATGTGCTTGCTCTAGCTCTAACCAATTGTGTTCTTTGTCGGTGCAGGAAAGTGGGTGTTGGTCGCTTTCGGGACGTACCGGACACGCTTCAGTGACCGTAACGTCTACAGCAAGTATTTCATCCTTTGGGCCTATATGTTCGTGCAGACTGAGACACAGTACGCGTACGAGCAGCTCTTCCACGCTGTGGCTGATTTTACGGCTCTACTGTTCAAGGTGGAGTTGGTTGTAAGCTTTGGAAGCTTGGACCATGCGGCGTGTATTGCCAACGCATATGCTAATGTGTGGCCAAGCATTCGGCTTCTCGACTGCTATCCGCACGTTGCGCGAAAGTGTCGCGAAAAGACTGCCCTCCTGAAACCCACCGCGTACTACCAGACGAACATTGAGGTGAACATCAAGCAGATGCATCTTGCACGATCCCCTGAGGCGTTCGCAGCGATTGCGGACCAGTACGTCGAGCGATGGAGAGCGGGCGGACAGAACGAGTATGCCAATTGGTTCGTGAAGGTTTACATGGCTGAGCCGTGGCAGCGTTGATACGCGTCAAGTGCCACCCCTGGTATATTGCCATCGCAGAACGCGCTGGAGTACCACAACGGTGTGATCAAGACGTGCGGCGTAAGCTCCAAGCGTGCGAAGGCTGGAGTTGTCCTGAACGACTCCATTCCTCGGATTCTCGAGATGCTGGGCGAGGACTCTCCAAAAACTCCGTTTGGGCACTATTGCGAAGGTAAGCTGGAGTTGCTTCCACTTTTGGCGATGATACCCCATCGTGCTCTAACTCAATGATTATATCTCTAGGTCCAATCCCGAGCAAGATGCTTCACCGTGCGTTATTGCACATCGGACCCGGGGCATACTTTAAGAAGCACAAGATGGTCAACCATAAGCACGTCGTTACCTCGGTGTTCTTCAATGCCTCCGGATACACGCGTTCGCCGTCGCGTGCTACTGCTTCAGACGTTACGAATGATCGAGTCAATAGGTACGATGCAGTCGTTGGTGCTTCGATCGTTCTCTTTTGTTTTATTATGCGCTACTGCTGGTACAGATACCGCTTGGGAAAAGAGGGCCGACTTCATCCGGAAGACACAGTTCTTGAGGTCAAACTGCATTGCCTCTCGTTACACGAAGTGAACTTGCTTGATCCGCATGTCCACGCATCCAGCTTCTAGCTTGCCATCGCTCCAGTCGTTGTCTCTGACAAGGTAATGTGTGTACTTGTCCCGGAGAGTAACACCACTTTCGGAAACGATAATAATTGGTTTCGGTTGTTGCATTGTGTGCCAGATTCGAGAGATTAGAGCACGGTACAGATGCGACTGCAAGGAATTCTTTTCGACGGGCTGGGTTTGCTCGCACGTCCTGGCTGCCATGGCGATAGCACAGCAATTGGACCTCACCAGCGCAAACACCCGTCTTCCCACACCGAAGATGAGCGGCGGACAGAGGAAAATCCCGGGCGCTCTCTTCACTGGAGTTTGTAGGTCGGATCTATAAGTAGATTGCGGCTCGCCGACAAGCACGGTGGTGGTGCGCTGCCTGCTGGGCCACATCTTCTCGACATCGCTCGCCTACCTTCGCAGTACCAGCGTAGCTCCTCGAGGTGCGAGTACGCAGCTGCTTGGTTTGCGGAGCACTTCACGGGCCAGCTGCGGCTGTCTTCGCGCACAGCGTTCAAGGCGAACAGGGTCCCTGCACGGCGAAAGCTGGAGGTGGACGTCTATTCCACGCGTTACGGCATGGGCTTCAAGGTGCACGGGAGCCGGCATTTCGTCTATAATAGACATTAGTTCGCCACGCCTGACCACTGGAACTGCGCACGCCATCGCGACCTCGAGAAGCCCCGTGCTGCAGTGGAATGCCGCGTCCGGCTTGTGGTCCTCGAGGAGGGGACCATAGAAAAGGTTGGCAGGTGCGACTACGAGGCGCTGCGTAGCACTCGAATCCCTGTCCCGGAAAAGGTGTGTTGGCCTCAACTGGTCCGGCGCTGCGACGATGCCCGACGCGAAACGCGCGCGACACCCACTCGATATGGCGTTAGAACAGCAGCAGGGCCTGGACGCCGACCCTCTCCGGTTTGGCGCTGACTTTCGGGAGGTTCACACTCCAACCGATCCCCAAGCACAATTTGCTGCTACTGTAAGAGACAGACAGTTCACTCCGGTCGCGTAGTCCACTCCAAGAAGCATCTGCTGCAGCGCTGTCCGCATTTCGCTAAGTTCCTGATTGATACTCCTGATGAGCAGTGGCCGCTCTGGGTTCGCAGCGAGGGCGCCACCAGGGAAACGGCGCAGGTGTTGGCACACAACGTGCGAAAAAAGGATTTGGTGGGCGAAGTAGCGGACAACGCAGACGACGTGCAAGACGACGACATGTGCTTTGTCATGTGTGAAACACCTCGTGGCGATGAACTTGGCTGGCTCGCTTTGCTGGCGGAAACGAGTGAATTGACACCGCCGGATCAAGCTGTACGATCTGTGTGGACGAAGGCAGCTGCAACAATACCGGCGAAGGTGAAGCACGCACCCACTACGTTTGTCAGTACTTCACTTCGCAAATGGTTTGGCGCTTCAGCGTGGCTGAGTGGTCTTAAGGACAATCCATCGTCTTTCCCAACATCTCCAGCAAAAGAGCAAGGATTTCTTATGCCGTGGTGAACGAGTATGATGTCCAGAGAGTTGTGAGTTGTGGGTAGCAGCATTGAGGCAGTTCATTGCGAAATACCAAGCGTCCCCGGGAACTCGCTGTCAATACTTCACCGGCAACCTGACGTTGCCTCGCTCTGGTCGCACATACGACAATAGTGGTATTGAGTGGCGACGTGATACAACAACGCTAGAGTTCAAGCCAACGCACACGAGGTGACTCTGAAGAAGTTGAGGCAAATCGCCACCAGTAACCAACTCGCGCTGCTTCGGAATGGGTTATCTTCCGATCGGAGAATATCCCACAGAGTTGGCAAGAGACCCTCCCTGATTGATGCATGGGTTTGCCTTTCAATTCCAGGCTCCGGACTGCGGGCTTGCC
>JAADYK010000505.1:0-18711 GCA_023338225.1 Halophytophthora batemanensis
CGCAGCATGCCTTCGACTTTCATTTTGCATATGACGAGTAGGAGTTCTTACCGAAGTATTTACGGTGGCTATTTACGGTCGTCGTATTTACTCATGGGGTAATTACTCGTAGATAGGACATTCCAGAAGGATCCAAGTGGACAGCAAGCGTAGGACAGTGACGAGTGGCTGGGAGCCACACTACCGTCCACGGATAAACGCCTAACTCAATCAAACTCACTTTCGGTTTTGCAGTCCCGACCCAAAGCCTTCTTCGTCGAGCAGTTCCGGGAGGGTAGTCCAGCTTTTCTCCGGACTTCGCATCGTCGGATGTAGAGCTGTTCGTTAACGCTTCCATCTCAAGTCAAGGCCTGACGGATTTCCTGGCCTTCGACACTCCGACGCATTCGTTCCAGCAGACGATGGCCAAGCTCCCGACGACGCCGTCTTTCTTTCCGGCGTCGGTGTATGACACGTCCGTCGCCAGCTCATCCTTCCCAAGTCCGCTGTTCAAGCTCCGCCCAAGTCTGCTTAAGCTTTATGGGCTGGGCTAGCAAGCGTTTCCGCTCGCTCTTTGGGAACGCACGCACTGGATTGTCGACGCTAGCGTCAAGTTATACTTGGAGACGCTGGCGCAGTCCAACCCGGACCTGTCGGGCAAGGAAGAACTGGAGCTCAAGAGCTTGTACAACCGCTGGGAGGACTACGTCGGTGAGCGCAGCCTCCGCTCCGACCGTCTTCGGCTCGTCATGGACGAGTACCACAAGGTGTTGTGGCCGGCTGTGGTGGCTACCGACGCCAGTGGAAATCCTGCGCCAAGCCTAGACGCTGAGCTCTTCTTCGAGCCGAACATCCTGTTCTACGCGGAACACACGCTACCGTGGTTCCCGACGAACTCGGACTGGTGTCAAGGCGCGAGAAATCTGCAGCGCGAGGAGCCGGAGCGTTCATGGTGGTTGTTTGCTCCCGACCTCCATCCATATAGCACGGTGTTTCAAGTCAAGTACCAGCAGTTTCCGCTGTTCGTGCCAGTCGGTGACTCGCCTGGACTCGTGGGGGTGGACGTGGTTGCAGCACCGCGCAGCACTGTCTAGCACTTGCGTCTTCCGGCATCCGTAGTGGCTCCCGTGAATCGTGCGTCTTCGCCAGTGGTCTAGTCGTGCGGGCGCAGCTCCAAGGTCTTCTCATCTTCGGTAGCTATGTAGCTAGCTTACATTTGAGCCTTGCATATCTTTTACTTCGTAGTGATCTTTTCGTAACGTGAATGAACTTCCGTCGTCAGCTTCGCCGAAATTGTTCACGTGTCGTCCGCAGTAATCGCACTGTGTTTCCCGTGGCCTGCGTAGCACCAGGGGCATTAAGTTAGGCGAGAGCCTCTATCTCTTCACTCGTCAGCTTGTTTTCGGCTTCCATGGGTTAGCGAAACCGCTGAGTCAACTTCGGTAGACCTCACACTCGCCGGTTTGGTCTGCAAGGCCTAAGTGCCTGTTCTTTCTGGCCCATTGTTCGTCTGAATCCCATCCAGGCTTTCCTCGTCAGCAACTTGCACCACCTGAAGGCGGTTCCGCTGCTTCTTACGCTGGAGATAGTCAAACAGTAGCCCACCGCATGTCAAATGAGACAATGGTTCCTACGTCGGCTCGTCATATCCCTTCCACTTGATCCTGAACAGCCATTCAGACTTGGTGGTGCCCGTCGAGAGAGGCCTGTCATCATCCCAGATAGCTTCCACTTCGAAATGCCCCTGACTTTCGTCAGCTTCCCAGCTATCCTCCGGGAGCAGCTCTTCATCGAAGTCGAAGCGATTTTTGTCGGTAACTCCATTCGTCAGCTGCACGGTTGGTCTCTCTGGATACTCGCTTACTGGCTTGAGCCTAGAGACATGGACAACAGGATGAAACCTGTAGCCAGCCTCGCCAGGCAGCTATAGCTCATATGCAAACTCCTCGACTTTCTCTTTGATCCGGAAAGGCCCGTGCCACCGGTGTGCCAGCTTCTTCGTCAGCCCTGGCTTGACTCGTTCCATGAAGAGCCACACTCTGGCGCCCGGCTTGGAGGGTCCTCTTCCCCGCGTTGACTCGTCTGAGCATTTTGGAGCTGTCAGACTTTGCCTTCTACTCGCCGGACCCGGTCTCCGGCTCGGCAGTTCCGCTTTTTCGAGCCTCGCTAGCTGGTCGTTGTGGAGTTTGGCTCTGTGCTCTGTGCTCTGTGCTCTGTGCTCTGTGCTCTTTCTTCTGGTAGTCTTTTGCCAGCTTCCACGCCACCTTATGTTGTCTGATGACCTGACGACGCCACTCGGCAGCGTCTGGTTCGCTGTCTAAGCTGTGATCGAGCTTGTCGGTCATCGCTTGGAAGGTCGAGCGTGCGTTCCAACCATGCACCAAGTAGAAAGGTGTTTTCTGTCGTGTAGTGTCTACCGAAGAGTTGATCGCACTGACTAATTTCTCCGCTACATCGTCCCAGTCATCTTGCAGCGGGCTTTCGACATATGTCCTGATGGTTTGTGTGAGGGTCTTGACCGGCCGTTCTTGTTGGCCGTTTGCCTGCGGTCGGTAGCTCATCGTAGCTCTTGACTTGGCCATCATCATGCTAACGAAGGTTTGGAAGACTTCGCTCATGAACAGAGGGTCGTGTTCGTGCCTCAGCAAGGTCAGCGCTCCGAATCGCCTGACAACACACTCTTCGAACGCTTGGGCCGTCTCCAGTACTCCAGTACCCCTGCCTTCGACATGGGCTTGGCCATGACGAATCCTGTGAAGTGGTCTTGGTAAAGGAGAAGCGCCGTGTTCCCCTTTGCCGACTTCGGTAGCGGTATGACGAAATCCATGGACACAATCTGGAATGGCTTGTTGTCTATGATGTTGCCCGGGCTGAATCCCCTCAACTATGGAGCGCTCTTGGTTGTGCAGCAGTCCACACACGCCTTGACGTGATTGACGACATCCGCGTAAAGCCCAAGCCAGAAGTGGCCTCTCTGTACCCTCAAGTAGGTTCGGATGATGCCTTGATGACCACCTTCCAACGAATCATGGCAATTTTGCAGCACCTCTTCCACCAACGTCATCAGCACTACAAGCCACAGCCTTGCGTCATTCTCTCCACTGTCTCCGTCGCCTTTCCGGCCTCTACTTACGCGGTAGAGCACTCCATCTTCGTCCAACACGAATTGGTCGGCAAGCTTGCCTGCCTTAGCTGCTTGGGCAGCTGTGAACTCATCCGCCTCGCCTCTGAGGTATTTCTTCAGCACATACCATCGATCCTCTTCGTCTTGTGCCTTCGCTATACGTCGCCGACGCTCAGCTTGCACTCCGATGACGTTCTTGCTTTCGTCAGCCTCTGTCACGGCAAATGGTGGTACGTCTTCGTCTCTCCCAGTGATATCCTCGCTAGGGTCATCTCGCAGTCTTTCGCTAGCCTTCTTGCGCTCATCAGCCATTTTCTGAATGGGCCTAGCAGATTGAGGATTTTCCCTACAGTCCGCTCTTGCTCGGGCTCAAGTCATGACAGTGACAAACGCTGCCTTCTGGAAATCTGGGCCTGCCGAAGATGGCAATGTCCCTTCATCCCTGGCTATTGCAATTTTGCGGATTTGGTCGGTGTCGGCAGCCTCCTCGTCCACCACTTCAGCGTAGATCACCTCCTGAATTCTGTTCAGGCTCGCCAACTCCTTCTTCCGTTCCATGCTCAGCACCACTTTGCTGACTTTTGACTCCAAGCACTCGCTAGCGAGTGAATCCGCTGCCGAGTTGTACCCTCTGACGACGTACAAATATCGCACCGAATTGAGCTGCTTGATCAGGCTTTTGTGCAGTGCTAATTGGGTCTGGAGTGCTTCCTTCTCACACGCCATCACCCCCATGGATTGTTGAATGGCAAGCCGCGAGTCACCGACGATGATCAGGTCGGTCACTCCGTCCTGCAGCGCAGTACGAACACCATTGTCCATGCCCGTGTATTCGGCCACATTCACTGTCGCTGCCGAGAGGTGCACCATTCCAGCGATCACAATGTTCCATTCTGGAAGTCGCCACAGGATCCAACTGCAGCTGCCATCACCCCCGTTCTTCTCCATCTTGGCGAAGCCATCGAAAGAGACCACATAGCCAGCATAATCCTTCGGCAGGCGAGCGTAAAGCCGATGTGGGTCGACTCGCAATTCCACTGATCCTTTGGACGGTGGGGCGAATGGCTCTAGCGTCCGGTCCAGGTCCGCAGATGGTGTCACTGTCGCCTGCAGCAACCTGACGAAATCCACGTCCTTGTCACGGATTCGCGTAGCCTTCAGATCCCACGGCGACAAGAGCGTAGCGAACTTGACCGCCCTACCGAAAAGCGACTTGGACTGGAAAACCCACTCCAAAGTCGAGAACCGCGTATACACATGCAGCGTCAATCCGGATAGTAGCGTGTAATACGTCTTCAGCAGATGAAGCAGCGCGAGCACTTCCTTTTCCGCCGGATAATAGTTCTGCTCGGTGTCCTTCAAGACGCGGCTGCAAAACCGCACTGGATGGGGCTTTCCGTCGTGCCGCTGCATTAACGTGCTGCTCATGGTCCACTCGTTTGCAAATAGCATGACGTGGACCTCTCGCTCGGGGTCGAAGTGCTTCAGAACCGGGGCATCGGCTACCTTCTGCTTCAGTGCGGCGAATGCCCGTCGTGCTACCGAGAGATCACCCCCGGATCGAAAGCATTGTCCTTGAGCTGGTAAAGAACTGCCCGATAGGCAGCAAGATCCTGGATGAAGCGGCCGTAGTAGTTAAGCGCCCCCAGGAATGACTGCATGCCCTACTTGGTTGCGGGAAACGGCAGCGCTTGGATGGCTTTCAGTTTCTTTGCATCAGCCTCGATCCCAGCCGCTGAAACGTGGTGCGACAGGAAGTCTACTGACGTCTGCACGAAGGTGCTCTTGGTAAAACTGACGCTGATGCGGCACTCTGTAAACCTCGCCAAGAGACGATCCAATGTAGTCAAGCAATCATCAAACGTGGCACCTCCGAAGCAGATGTCGTCGACAAAGGAACGACGCTCAAATACCGGAACGAGAGTGGACTCGTCCGGTTCACCCGAGACGAACATGTTTCTGAGCTCACTGTTGATCAGTAAGGTCAGCGGGTCGTCTTCGACAGCCGCCTGGTTGTCACCATCGAACTTGGTGAGGACTGTAGAGTTGTTGTCGGTAGCCTTCGAGGCTACCGAAAGCTCGGCACGACGCTTCCGACTCCCTTCTTCAGCCTTCCTCATCCGTTCCGCAAACTGCGCCCAGCCGCCCTTCGACTGAACGTGCCCACAGAGCGCGTTGTCTACGAGCTTCTGATAAATCATTGGCGCATTCTTGAGTCCGAATGGCATCTGAAGCCATTCAAAGTGCCCAAGGCGCAAACGAAAGCAGGAACCGTCCTGGCGGGTCGTGTCATCATAACCGCCCAAAATCCGCTGACTGTATCCAGTGAACAAAACCAAAGGTACGCCTACAGCTCCGTCAACAGGTCGTCGACGAGTGGCATAGCGTATATGAGCGCTGCAGTAATCGCATTTAGCAGCTTGTAGTCGATGCACAGCCGGATGTCGATGCCGTTCTTCTTTTCGACGATGACGATGGGTGACGCCCACGGGCCCCCTGAGAACGTGATAAGTCCTGCTTTGAGCAGCCCTCGGAGCAGCTCATAGAGTTTCTTCAGGTACTTAAGTAGGATTTACCTGGCTCGTTGCCGGATCGGCGCATGTCCCTGTACATCGATGTCACAGATGGCGCTGTATGAAAGCGGTGGTAACGTGTCACCACTTGAGATCATGATCGCTTCATGTTTCTTCAGCACTGTCACCAGTTTGGCTTGCTCCTCACTCACCAGGTCCGGATTCTGGACGCTCGACGCGGAGTAGTCGAGCTCGGTAGGGATTTCCTCAACCAGATCTGGCAGATATGCCAACTCCTGGGCGTAATCATCAAAGTCAATTTTGGTTCCGCGGTGCTCAAACAGTCGATGTCATCTTCTTGGACATCTCCTTCCGCCAATGCCGCAGCTACCGACATAAATGCACCGTCCAACTCGTGGGCTGCAGCGTCTCGCTGAGCCGTAGTTGGAGGCGGTGGTTTTGGGCCGATTTCTGGGTTTTCGGTAGAGGCTTCAGGCATATCTCTTGCTAGCTCTGCCTTCGCCACTGCTGACCGGCTTTGTAGAACGCCGTCGCAAAGTCGCGGTGCATCTCCAGGCCCGAGCAGGAGTGAACTTTGGCTCGACTGGCTATCGACATTCTCCTCAATGTCTGAGGCGGAGGCGTTAGTTCCACAGTCATTACCCCCGTTGTCACGTTCCCTTCCAGCGTCGATTTTCTCCCACGTTTCGGCGCACGTTAGCCGACGCTGTCGTGGTTGTCCCGGTTCTTCCGTAGGGCGCTGCAGGATCTCTGACACCTTAACCGGAGGCGGCTTGTCGACAGCCGGTGGTTGTCTCGCTAGCCATTCCTCGTAGAGTACTCGCTCTCTCGCCAGCAAGTCCGGATCCCTCGAGTTTTCAAAGGCCTGAACTTGCCATTCTCGGTAGCGCCAGGACGTCGTCCGAGTGTATCCGTCCTCCTTCGGTAGGTCTCCGACTGGCATCCACTGGATGAAAGGGAAGAAGGCCAGACACCACACTTGATGCAAGGCCACGTTGGTCGCTCTGACGGCTCTGGGACGCCCAGACCTGGTGACTAGCACAGTTGGTACCAGGAATTTGGTGCGTCGCACCCACATTTCGTGAGTGGCCACCGTCGGTAGCCTCTTCTGCAGCCTGAACACCGTCGTCTGCCTCGCTGGCACATCCAGCGGCTCACTAGGGCTCCCAGTGACCGTGTCACTATGTCGTCTCACTGTCGAATCACTCAGTGCCCTGACGAGGGGCACTTCAGTCTCGTCAGGTAGCTGAACTGTAGCATGGAACAGGTTGAGTCGGACTCCGGCCGGAAACATGAAGTCGGTCCCGAGAATCAGCTCGACGCCAGCGCAGTGTGGCATCACCCACACCTCGAACTCGTAAGCCAGTTGCCAGCCGAGCGTCACCTTGATAGTCACCCGTTGGGAGGATGACACACGCTCGAGACCGATGCCTTGCACTTCCATCCGTTCCTTCTAATTCACGTAGCACTTCAGCCTCAGCTGCCGAGCGAGTTTCTCGCTGATCGCGCTGAGATTTGCGCCCGTGTCTAGCAGTATAGTGGTCCTGTGGTCGTTTACTGCGCCGTGCACCACTGCCCTGCGCCGCGTTCGTCGGTCATACTGGTGGGTCGACCACCAGCCCAGGTGTTCGCAGGGCAACAACTTCACCGTCGTCACCTCAGTATATCTTCTTTTAGGCAGCCGTGCATGCATTCGAGCTACCACTGGACCATCCGCTCCCATCATTGTCAGATCAATTCCGTCGGTAGCTGAAGAGGTGCTATCGCTAGCTTCCGGTTCACCAGTCATCACTCTATGGCCCACGCAAAATGTCGACTCTTCAGCAATCGTATCGTTGTAATCATCAGCAAATCGAACCCGTTTCTTCTCTGTCTTGGTATGGCCCGCGTGTGCACTCCGTTCCACCTCGTTACCCTGCTTCGTCACCACAGTGGCCACAACACTGCGTTTGTCGGTGTCATGTCCTCGCCCCTTCTTCCCTTCACCTTCCATCCTCTCTCCAGTCTCTCTCCGATTACGCCATTTTCCAGGATCAATGACAGCGTAGATGAACTGTGCTTCTGTCGCAAATCCTGGCGACTGCGGCGGCCCATTGGTACCTGACTCAGTCTTGGTCGGTGGGCCCCCTAGTTTAAATCCGGGAAGAGACTGTAGAGCTCGGCAGGAATGGAGTCCTTGTCGTGCTTAGTGCGAACGAACTTCGCCAACTGCTCGAACTGCTGGTGGTGCTCACAGCGCCCCACAGGGTGGTCTTGCTTACAGAACTTGCACCGGCGTGGGCAGAAGTGTGCCGAGTGGTTCGGTGAGCCGCAAACTGCGCATGGACTATACGTGCGGTTGTCAGGGCGTTTGTCTCGGCTGCCCCCACGCTCACGGCAGTCGTCCTAGCGCTCACGGCGCCTCTCGCCGCTGCGCCAGCCCAACGATTGGCGCTGTTCGGAGTAGGTAGAGTCTTCAGCTTGGCGGTTGGACCGAGGGGTCGTGGGCGGCGTATCGTCCCGCTCGGCTGCAAAAACCTGGCCATAGTCAGAGTTACGCGTGGAACTGTTCCAGTGGTCCGACGCAATGCTTGACTCGCTGTCGTAGCTAGAGTCGCTGTCGTAGGTAGCGCTTGGGCGAGCGCGTGGTTGCATGTCGTTCCACCAGCGCGTTGACACGTCCTGGGGCACGCTCGTCTCGACGCTCCTGATGATCCCGGCGTTCCTGGCGACGTGAACTGTCGCTCCGCTCGTCTCTTCTGGGTTGGGTACCCTGCCGACGATCGTCTTGAACCCTTTTCTTGCTATCGAGGCGGTCTCGGTCACTCTTACGAGCTGCGGCCGTTTCCTCATCGTTGGTATACTGCTCCACTGCCGAGATGTTCTTGATGCCCATCGGCCAGAGTTTCTCCAGCAGCTTGTCATCGCCACACTGCAGCATAAATTGTTGCACGTGACTGCGTCCGTCTTGACCACCGTTCTCGTAGTGGATTTTCGCCTGCCTGGCGAGCCATTTAGTCGAAGAATGAAGTCGCAGAGGTGCTCGTCACCCTGCCTAGTCGCTTGGTAATATCGGAAGTGCGGTGGCACTCGCTTCTGTCGGCAGTAGTATTCCATGAACGCTTCACACAAGAGCGTCCACGTGCGCTGTGTCTTCTTCGGTAGCTGCCGAATCCATCGTTGGGCGTTACCTTCAAGGCATAACTCGAAGACTTCGCACCACTCGGCAGCCTTCAGACCGGATCCCTTCATCTCGTGCATGAACTTCTTGAGCCAGTGGAGCGCTCTCTCGCCCTGGTTGCGTTCACCACGGAACTTCGCCATCTTGCGTAGCGGAGGGCGGCCCTTGCTCGAAGCTGGAACCAATTCTTCCTCGTCTTCCTCCATGCTGCGTCGAATCTGCTGTGCAATCTCTCGGTAGGGGTCATCATCAGCGTCTTCAGCGTCGCTCTCGGGCTCGTAGTAATCATATTGGTACTCTGCTGGAGAGCGTCGGGCCGTGCGTCCTGCGGACCATCGCCTTGGTGTAGCCATCTCCTCCTCATCGTCAGCGATGCGCCACTTGTATTTTTCCTTCCGGGGTTGGTCCTCCTTGAGTATCCGGAAGGGTCCCTTGCTCCGTGGCGCGGCTGGAAGCGGTGCCTTCCTTGGGTCTTGCTCTTCCATCTTGATTCGTCGCCCTTCGGCAACCACCGAACCAGTAACTCCAAACTCGTCGAGGAGCAGTTGCTTCCACTTCGCTAGCTCGGTAGCGGCTTCGTCAGCATTCCAACCTCGGAAGGCCTTGGCCGACGGCATCTCGGTGCACTTGAATCCCATCGATTCCAACAGAGCGACCGTTTCGGCAGCAATGAGAGTCACATTGTCAGTCTCGACAGTGCGTTCCAGCACCTGCCGAAGACGGATCTACTTCGCTTGGGTCGACGGAACGGGAGCAAGGGTTCAGAGCCACAGGCTCTTCTCGATCATCGCCACTCCCGCCGTACCGAGAAGCTTGTTCACCGATGGTGTGTCGCCATGATGGGGCGGGCGAGCTTGAATCCACTCGTCAGCCTCGTCGGCAGAGTCATCACCCACTTCGGCCAGGTCATCGTCCAGCTGCCTCACCAGGGGCTTCGCATGCGTGGACTTCCCCGCCAAGACAACCATCTTCTCGTCATCGTCACTGGCGTCCGACCACGTTACTGGGCGCGCCTTTGCGTCCCAGTCTTCCTCTTCATCTTCAACATCCATCTTCTCTTCCTCCTCCCCTTGGTCAAGTAGGTCGCGCGTGTCGGGCGTCGGACCGGATTCCGTCTTGATCGCCGTAGCGATGCGGGGCCCTGCCGAGCTCGACTTAGTTCCGGGTGCCTCGCCAGCCGGTGCTGCACGTGCGCCTCCTCTCGCTCTGCTCGATCCCTTGACCATCCTGCTCGTTAGTTGCTTGTTGACTTGACTTCTTGGTGCCTGTACAAACAACACCCCAGTCCCGGGTTGCGGCACGAATTGTGGTATAGGAAACGCTGTAAATTCCCCGATAACGTAGGCAGGATGCCCACTGAAGACTCTAAGCACTCGATATGCACAACAATATAAGGGCTACCACCACCCTAGTGGTTTGTCCCTCTTCCGAGGCTGGACTGATGATGTCCAAACGCCAAGGGTCAAGCTCACACCCTAGCGACACGCCACGAGCTCAGCGTTCGCTAACTCACACTCCTCTCTCTTTCCCTCTCCTCCTCTCTCTTCACTCTCAACCCGTGCCCTCCAACAAAGGATGGACGGCGGCGCAGACGCGCGTTTACGGGGCATCGGTGCAGACGGCTACCGACTTAATAGGAAGCCACGCCCCTACTCTGGGCGGACACACGCACCGCAGACAAATGCAATGCACACTTGGTCTAACTAGGCTCACTCGCAAGCAGTTTGCACACTCCGAGCACTCCCAAACCCCAACCAGTCACTCTTCTTGGACTCGCCAGGGCCAAGACCTTCAGACGACTCTTCTTCAGGTGAGACCGGCGGCCATAATCCAGCCCGCGAAACACTTACCTTGACGGCGCGTTGCGCGGCTTCGACTTGAGTTGGGCTTAGAAGATTCCGCTCTGTTATCTCTTTAGGAGGCTCCAGAGTGGTTTCTCTGGGCCTCTCCTATCTACTTCATACAATATGCAAATACAAATGAAAGGTCACTGTCGACTACCGACGCCTCTTGGGTTGGCTGTAACAACCCCGTCGGTAGCCTAAAATAGGCTTTGGTAGCCACTAGCTTACCTAAACTAACTTAAGTTGGGCTTCCCGATCCTTCCGGGCAGACCCAATCTTAGGGCGGCCGACCCTTCGTTACTGCCACGCCAGTTCGGGCCCCGCCGGTGTCCCTTCGGTGGCGCTTGGGATTACCATGAATTCCTGGGCGCCGCCCACCGTTGTTCCATGCGACCTCGCCAATACGGACCGGAATCCATATCTTGACCGGATCCGGATACAAGTCGGTATCCGGCTTGGTTGGCGACAGCGGTATCCTTGGTCCTTGTTCCCGGTGGCTTCCCTTGCGTTCTTGGACCGCGGTGACTTGGCTGAAGTTACTACACCACATTGCATATATTAGCTCTCTCATTGGGCATGCCTGCGGAATATCGTTTTCTTGACCAAAAGGTTTCCGAGGTGACCATCACTCACGTGTCATCGCACAGTGCGCGCGACACAACTAGCAGACAAGCAAACACTATGAAGTTGGTGAGTGACCTGGCGCTGCTTGCCGCGGTATGCCTGACTAATCTTGTCGCCCGTGGTTCTCTGCCTTTGCTTCTTTTCACCGTCGCGAGTCTCTATCAACTCGTCCAGAAGCTCCTCGCGTACTAGCTCGTCTCGAGGTTTGTTTGGCTCGACATCTTTTGATGGAAAGTTAGGCAACAGGATATATCATGGAACGGATCGCAATATGATTGACAGGAATTGCAGCTCGACATACCTGATGCAGCTTTCTCTTTGCGCATTTGCGCAGTATGCTTCTGCTCCAGCTGCTCCAAGTGTTTTCGCAGCGAGCTCACATTGGTCCCCATACCGTTGTTAACCAAACGCAAGGCTACCTGCTCCCAGCTCGCTGCTTTCGTCGCTCCGCCCCGGTCAAAGATGCCGTCATCACGTAGCACTTCCTGCAGCTGAATGCAGTCTCCCTTGGCAGTGTACGCGACACGTTTCTTGCGGCTTTCGCTGTCTTGGGCGCTGTTTCTCCCACCCTGGTGGCGTTGTCCGCATCGCTCATCCTGTCGACCACTCTAAACTGCCTACACGAATACAGAAGTTGATGAGCCACAACAGCAATGACGACAGGTCCTTGTTCCAAACCAGCGAGACCTCACCTGCAGGCAGCTTATGAGTCGCGACACTTGCCTGTAACTTGCCTCGAAGCGCTTCCTTACCGTTGTGAGCGCGTGCGCACTTTCCGCCGAGCGTTTCCCTTCGTAAACCTGCTGCCAGTAGGTGCTTGCTTTTGACAGGGAATCAAAGTTCGGAGGTTTTCCCTCAAGGATGGTGGAGGATCCTGGCGTTTTTCTTCCAGTGGAGGTTTTTCCCCAGCTTCAGCGAGTGAGCCATGATGAGTATCAAGAGGTTGAGTTCACAGATCTATGCAGTGATGTCGACGAGGATTTTGTGATTCAATTCCCGTGGATTCATTTGAGGCTTGAGCTCACCCAGTGGGGAGAGAAGCCGGTGGTCCCGAAATACCGATTAACATCCTCCTTTTATTTACGGAACAACTCCATACACTACATACCGGTTCAAGAACAGTAGTCGATTGGAATCTATACATATTTAGTGACTGCCCACTATATATTTTATTTCAGTTGACTACGGAAGAACCTCTTCTATGACCAATTCAGTGAGGATGACTGCAGCTAGATATTGCAGATACATCAGATGCGTCAGGCGTATTTCTTCTCAAAAAGCAAAAGCTACCAGATGAAAGATGACTATTATATGTAGGATACTTATGACGTGTAACAGGATCAGGTTGGGAAGGCGCGCCTGTACTGCCCTATGCCAAGCCAAAGCTCCAAAGTTCCCCAGACCCAGCCAGAGGTTTGGCAACGAGCGAAGCAGCAAGTGCACGAGTCAAGATGAAGCTCGTCAGGTGGGTGCCGTTGTGAGGGGCTGGGAGACGAGAGGAGCACTAGAAGGAAGTGCTCCCAGTCGCCTGAGGCTCGAGACGCGCGCGTGCTTATTTTGTGTCTGTGTGCTTGTGTATCTGTGCGTCTGTGCGTCTGTGCGTCTGTGCGTCTGTATGCAGGTTCTTGATGAAGCTCTCCAACGAAACAGTCTCCATTGAGCTCAAGAACGGAACGATCGTGCACGGAACTATTACTGGTGCGATGGCGTGAAGAGCCAAGTGCGCTGTCTGGGCATGAAGAAGTGCTGCGCTTGGTGTGCGACTGGTGGTTGGCACGAGACTGACTGCTAGTGTGCGGGGTGGCGCTGTGCTGTGTTGTGTGTTGTGTTCAGGTGTGGACATTAGCATGAACACACACCTGAAGTCAGTGAAGATGACTGTGAAGGGGAAGAACCCCGTGAGCCTCGAGTCCCTCAGCATCCGTGGCAACAACATCCGCTACTATATATTGCCGGACTCGCTGAACCTGGACACGTTGCTGATTGACGACACGCCGCGCGAGAAGGTGAAGGCAGGCGTGCCATCGGCGGGCGGGCGTGGGCGTGGTAGAGGCCGTGGGCGGGGGCGCGGCCGTGCCTAACTGATTGATCGTCAACGCAGCCTCGTTCCTTTGGGAAAAGAGGACGGGGATGGCGCGAGCGCGAAGAGCTAAGCCGAGTTGAGCGAAGCGCCACAGCGATCGACGAGGGTGCAGCAATCGTTCTTTCTTTAAGTTAAAGGACTACTTGACTTGAAAGACTGCGAGTGAACATACAGAGCAAGAGCTTCATGCACTGCAGGAGACAGCTTGTGCTGTTGGTGCGTTGCGGGTCCGCATCAATGTTGCTGGCTGCGGGCGACGCTGACGGACACATGCTGCCCCACAGTCTCAGCAGGCAAACGAAGAGGTGCATCCAAATAGCCGCGCATTACGAAAGGAGGCAATGCCAAGGTGTAGTTGCTCTTCCTCCGTCGCCGCGGGAACGCCAGCGCTGGGACTCGACAAGACATCCATGGACGCAAACGCAAGTATTTTGGCGCCAACCAATACCGAGTCCCCGTATTCGTACTTAATCGGAGACAGCCATCGACTCAACTGCAGGACAACAGAAGGGACCTCGCCATCACCAGTCGAGATGCCGCAGCAGAACAAGCGCAAGGCAGACGCTGCCGCCGGGGCCGGGGCCGGGGGCGAGGCCGAGGCCGAGGCTGCGGGCGGACCGCCAGCCTCCGAGATGGACGCCAGCAACTTCCTGGAGGACGCGCAGCGATCGGTGGACTTCCTCTTTGCGTCGGTTGTCGTGCTGCCGGGAGACGACGTGACTGCCACCTTGACCAAGACCAAGCGCCACATCAAGCTGGGTGCGTGTGTGCGTGGACTTACTGTTTGGAGCGATAAGTAGATGCATGGAGCGGCTACTACTGCTGCTACTCATGTGGTGGATATGTCAATGGTGGGGGTACAGCGCGTGCGATTGCGACCTCAATGACTGACACTGTGTATCCTCGTGGACGTGAACGCGAACGCAGGCGCTGGACTGAAGCAACTATCCGACGAACGGATCGTATGCACGAACGCTGGCGTTCTGCGCTACCGCCCTGCTAACCGCTACTGGGTCGACTTCAACCATAAGCGCGTAAGATTCGTGCCTCACCTGCGGGAGCGACCATTGCTTTCGTCGCGACACAAGGAGTATCGTTACGCCTGTGCTAACGCCTCTTGCTCCAAATCTTTTGTCGTATTTGCTTCCGCTACTTGCATTCCTAACAGTATGTCGCCTCCATGGACGATGGAGTAATCGGCGTGGTGACGGATCGCAATGCGGAGTTTTATCGTGTTAACATCGGCGCTGCGTGAGTTCTGCGCGCGAGACGTCGCTTTTGTGCTGCTCCTGTGATCCATACTGATCTCTTCTGCTACAACTTGCCAACCACTTTCCTTCACAGATCCAGTGCTACTCTAGGTACGCTTGCATTCGACGGTGCCACGAAGCGCAACCGCCCGAGCCTCCGCCTGGGCTCACTCGTGTACGCGCGGGTGAGCAAGACCAACCGGGATGTGGAGCCCGAAATCACGTGCGAAGGTACGCGGCCGAGCACCAACGCCGTTGCACTGCGTTCTCCTCCTTTAGGCTAACCGTAATCGTGGCTCTTTGCTGGTGTGTTGTTACAGCCCCCGCAAGCGTGACCAAGAAGGATTGGATGACCGGCTTGGCGATCTACGGCGAGCTGAACGACGGATATGTGTTCAAGACGTCCATCGGGCACGCCAAGTCGCTGCTGCACGAGGACTGCCAGGTGCTGGCGTCTCTGGGCAAGGCGCTCCCCTTCGAGCTTGCGGTTGGCCTGAACGGCATTGTGTGGGTGAACGCCAAGTCCACGAAGAACATTACAATCATCTCCAACGCCATCATGAACGCCGAGACGTTATCGCCTAGTGAGGTCGACGCCATGGTGGCGCGTCTGGTCGAGGACGCGGACGACATTTAGATGCGCAGTCGTAGTCGCAGTTCCAGTTGCATGCGCTTTGTATGGGCTGCGGAGGCGGCCCAATCTGCAAAGGTGGCATGCGCAGTAAATATAGCAAGAGAGAGAGAGAGAGAGAGAGAGCTGCGTGATCTTATTTCGGCCTCCCGAGTCTGGAGTGCTGGGCTCAGGCTAATGCAGGCAGGCGAAGACTGGAGACATCTCGTTCCAACTAGCTACGCCACTACTCTTTGGTGAACGTCCAACAGCCACCGACGACTGCATTTAGAGCACACGACGTGGGGCACACGCACACGCGCACGCGCACACACACTCAAAACCCAACAAACCAGACAGACAAGTGACGAGGAGCTCGCCCCGAAAGTGACCATGATGTCCATGAGCGATGACGCCAAGGGCATGATTGCCCAGGAAGAACGGGAGCTGCGACGCGTGTTTGACCACCTGGGTTCCTATCGCCAGAAGAAAAAGCTCGCCTTGACGATAAACGCCTGCAAGGAGCGACGCCAACGGCTGGAGTCGAGTCGGAACAACCCGGAGGTATCTCCGCTCCTCAACGAGAAGGGCGTCAAGATGTCGCGTGACGAGGTGGAGGACGAGCTGCGCAAGGTGAATCAGCTGACGGAGAAGGCCGCGGCCGAGCAGACGGCTCTGCAGAGCGCCAGCAGTGCCAGCAGCCGTGTGATCAAGAACGAGGACCTGTTCGAGGCCATCAAGGCGCTAGGAAAGGTGTGCTCCAAGAAGGAGATCAGCGATATGATCTGGGAGGCGGACGAGAACCTGGACGGTGTGGTGGACTGGGAGGAACTGCGCGCTATGTTCAACCGCAACCTGATGGACAAGACGGAGCTGGAGCCCGCCAACCTCTTCAACGTGGTGCAGTTTATGACCTACGACAAGAAGAACTGCGGTGTCATCACCGCGGACGACACCATGGCCATCCTTTTCGCGCGCTACGGGCAGTCGCAGCTAGAGATGCGCATGAAGCAGCTCTTCGGCGACAGTGACGAGCTCAGCTTCGTGGATTACTTGGAGCGCGTGGGCAAGCAGCGCCGCTCCAACGTAGAGGCACGCGCACGGGGCTGATCTATAGTCCCAAAGCGCTGCAAGCGTCAAACACAGAGCAGATGTTTGTACATTACTCATTGGCAGCACGCATCCACTTGTCCCCTCCATGCGAGGCGTCCGTGGCACGTTTGCGTCCACTTGTCGCTCCAGAGCCCTTCTCCGGGCGACTACCACTCCAACTTGCGCTCAGGTTAGTGGCCACGGGTTGCTCTTTGCCTGCAAGACCTAGAGAAGGAATGGCGAGACGGAGCCACTTGAACGTGCGCATGTTCTCCCTTCTCCATGCGCCCCAGCAATACTCTTATCGTCTGTCTTCTGCCATCTTATCCCACCCTGCATGCATCGTCATCTCCACGCACCCACCCTGCCGTGGTTGCAGGCGCCTCTTCTCCAATCCCGGACACCAGATGCTGCTCACCTGCTGCCGATGGCCTTGAGTGCGCGCGGCAGCTTGTGCAACACCAGCTTCAAGCTGATGCCGACACAGGCGTTCACTCCAGGGCTAGTTAGTCAACGAGGCGGCTGTTACTCGTCACGGCCACGAGATTGGTCGCATCGACCAAAGGTTGGGACGAGGCTGGCATGGCGTCCCTGTGCTGGATCTGTGCTGGATCCGCTGCATCGGACGAACGAACGTCGGACACCAACGCGTCAGGCGCAGAGGAAGCTGTCTCCGCAATCGCGTTAAACCAGCAGTGTGCTCTGAACTGCCTGCTGTCACGCCGCACGCGACGCTGCCCAGTTCCGCCCAGACCACCGGACGCCAGGACGCTAGCAACGAACTAACTACATGTCGCTTCGCTTCCGAGCGTTTGCGCAGCGCTCCTTTTCGGCCTGATTTATCGCAATGGCATGACGAAGTGCACCGAGCCACGCCTTCACTATTTCACAAGAAACGTGCTCTCTTCTGCTTATGTCTCTCTCCCGTTTCCATCCACAGTATCCCTCCTCCACCTCTGCCTGCTCGTGTCGTCACGAGTCTACTCAAGCAGCTACGCTACGCCACGCCATGCCATGCAGCGCGGACAGGCAGGTCAAACACACTGGCTGGCCACCGAGCTAACACGCAAGGCACGCTTAGCCCAGGGTGAGGCCCAGACCGAACTTGTGCGAGTCGCCCTCGAAGTTCTTGGCGTCCACGTGCACGCTCGTGGTGAGCGTGACGAACGGGCGCACCTTCTGGATGGAGGCCAGCGACAGGAAGCCCTCCGAGTCGATCTTGCCGCAGTACGTCGTGTCCTTGTCCGCCTTGTAGCGGCCGCCCACGTTGAGCGTGTTGGAGGCCGACTTGAGATCGTAGTCCAGCACCGCCGCGTACACAGTCTGGTGCGACAGGTGGTGGTGGAACGAGGCCTGCACCGCCGCGAAGTTCTTCTTCGTCACCAGCGACGTGACGAAGTCGTTGCCCGTGAAGCTCACGCCCACGTTGTGCTGCGTGATGGCCGACTTGTCCACGTTGAAGGCCGTCTGGCCGCCCACCGCGAAGCCGTTCTGCGTCAGGACAGCACCCGCCGACACCGTGTTGGACACAAAGTCCGCCTCCGTGTTGAACGAGAACTTGTCCTGCTTGTACTCGGCGCCGAGCACGCCCACCTGCTTGGCGCTCGTGTTCTTGGCCACCGAGCCGTCCTCCAGCTTGAAGCTCAGCTTCAGGCCCTGTACCAGCGCATTGGGCAGCTCCGCCTCCGTCACCACGCGGCCCTGCGTCGTGATCTGCAGCTTCTTGAACACCACGCCGCTGGCGCTGTGCGTGAAGCCACCCGAGGCCTTGGCCAGGATCGAGTTGTTGGGCTTGAGCGCGCCCTCCGTGGTGAAGGTCACGCCGTTGGACGCCTTGCTCTTGATCTTGAGCTTGCGCGAGAAGTCGTAGTCGTCGTTCAGGACGTCCTGCGCCGCCTTGGCGAGGTCCTTGTACAGCACAGCCACCATGGTGTTCCACTGACTCAACGAGCGACGGGGGAGGGCTTGCTCCTCTTTCTCCACTTCGGAAATGAAAGGAGGGCCGCACACAGCAAACCCCAGGAGCCGAGGGCGTAGCCGAGGGCGGAGGCCGGCCGGAGACTCGCCCCCCCCTGCAAAGCGATCGGCTCCCGCGCAAACGGATTGCCGCAAGCCAGAGTTGGCCCTGCACATAGACACGTAAAAAGAGGCAATCCCGTATTTACGTCGCACCACACCCCCAAACAATGGTCCGAAGGGGGAAGCCGCCTCAGCCAATCAGCGCGCGCCGCGGACACCTCGCACGTGCAAGCAGGCTGGTGATGCAACCACGCCGACGTCGCCTGCCCCTTGCCCCCTTGGACTCCAAGTTGGAGCGACAGACTGCGGCTGCAGCCCAGCCGTGAGATTGAGATTGAGATTCCTTCCGCTGGGCTGGCTGGGGCCATGTGGGGACGGACTCACTTGGTCGA